>JAXCGZ010016322.1:0-12500 GCA_037179515.1 Halocaridina rubra
CATGATGATGAAAGAGAATTATAATTATAGAAGGATTTTTATGATAATTTTGATGATGATGGTGTTGAAGAATGACATAGATGATTATTAAATGATGGTGAATGATGACTATGATTGTGATGATGAAAGAGAAGTTTAATTATACAGTGATTATGGATATGATGACGATGTTTGTGGTACTGACAAAGTTTACTTATACAATGATAATGATGATGATGATGATGATGGTAGTGGTAACAGCGTTGCAGAAATGACTAATTATATAATGATTATGATTATATGATGAGATCTATGAAAGTGTTTACTCATACAATGATAATGATAATGATGGTGATGGTAATAGGTGATGATGATGACAGAGAAGTTTAATTATAGAGGGATAATGATAATGATGATGATGGTGTGATGGCTATGTCGAAAGAGAACTTTCATAATACAATAATTATTATAAGCATGCTGATGCTGTGAAAAAATTATGATGAAAATCACAGTGACGACAATGTCCCCCTAAAATATGGAAATTTATGTGAAATTAAAAACGTCCCCCTCATTTCCCTGTGATGAGACCCTGAATGGGGCAAAAAGAGGGGATCCCATGCAATCACGTTCCATGACACATCCAATCTTATCCTATACTATCCTATCCTATCCATATTACTTATTGATCGAGACCTTGCTTGTCTCGCAGTCTCAGTGCAATAAAATAACAATAATAATAATCTAAAATTAAAATACAAAAATGAAATATGACTAATAAAGATGACGAGATTACAGATGAGGTGAAAATGACGTTAAGAAAAAGTGATTAAGACTAATAATAATAATAATAATAATAATAATAATAATAATAATAATAATAATAATAATAATAATAATAATAATAGAATTAATATTAATCATTGCTTACTGGACAGTCCAACATCTAGGTAACCTAGAACTTTTTGCTTTGAATTATAAATGATATCCAGACAATAGTCTCTCTCACCTTTGCCCTTACTTAGGTTCTTTGGGCAAATTTTACATATTTCTCTCGAAATATCTCATTCTACTTATTTCCTGTCTTGCGCGCACGCACGCACGCACGCACGCACGCACGCACGCACGCACGCACGCTCCCCTCTCTCTCTCTCTCTCTCTCTCTCTCTCTCTCTCTCTCTCTCTCTCTCTCTCTCTCTCTCTCTCTCTCTCTCTCTCTCTCTCTCTCTCTCTCTCTTTCAACCCTAAAGACGACCCATCCTTCCAACTCGCAGTGAACTCTGAACCCGTTCTAAATGCTATCATAAAAAAGTATTAACTTTCATACGAGGATCTCTGATTGTTCTTTTTTTTTTTAGTGTGTGAAAACAGGACAGGTAGAAACTGCCCTCATCAATAAAAGCCCGGGCACGAGAAAATACCAAGACGAAGGAAAAGAAAAAGGTTAAGGGCAAGGCATTGCTAGACATCACAAAATTATAATGCTCTGAAAATAAGCAATACAGTTCAGGCTTTTCTATCAACAGTTAAGTCTATTTAGTCCCCTGTATAAACGATGAATACATACAGATATATGCAACTGTTCGACAGCTACCATTACATTTACTTTTGTTGCTTCTACTAAAGTAAAAATTTTCCTTATATTTAGAGCCAAAATACTTTTCCCAGCTGACCTATTACCCCCTAATACGTAAATTAAACAACAGAACTTTATATAGCTATTTACACATTTACCTTATATTTAGAGCCAAAATACTTTTCCCAGCTGACCTATTACCCCCTAATACGTAAAATAAACAACAGAACCTTATATAGCTATTTCAAAATAATAATATGTTTTAAAACTCCCATTTATGAATATACACACAAAATACTTTTGCTTTATTTGTTTTTTTTTTCCTTCTTCTAAGTACTACATCATCATCGTCTGTTTACAGAAAATACAAATCTCATTTGACAAAGTTCCAATTTTTCCTATTAAATTTCTAAACCAGAGAATAAGAATATAAACACTGTCTCGAAATGCAGACGCCATTTTATGCATTAAAATTAATCCCTATTCAAGCTGGTGTGGAAACAGACATTCTGGAGTTGGGGGATAAGGCTAGATATCCTCCCTAATGCCCCGCGGTAGCATTGAAACTGCTTTAGTCGCTTCCCGGCTCTCTGAACTCTGCCATTATAAAAGTAACCTAACCAACACGTCTAGATATCCTTTCTAATGCCCCGCGGTGAAATTAAAACCGCGTTAGTTGCTTCCCGACTCACTGAGCTCTGTTATCCTAAAAAAATAACCAAACCAACACGTCTAGATATCCTTTCTAATGCTCCGCGGTGGAATCGAAGCCGCGTTAGTCGCTTCTCGACTCACTGAGCTCTGCCATCCTAAAAATAACCCAATAAACACGTCTAGATATCCTTTCTAATGCCCCGTGGTGGAATCGAAGCCGTGTTAATCGCTTCCCGACTCACTGAGCTCTGCCATCCTAAAAATAACCTAACCAACACGTCTAGATATCCTTTCTAATGCCCCGCGGTGGAATCGAAGCCGCGTTAGTCGTGTCTCGATTCACTGAGCTCTGCCATCCTAAAAATAACCTAACCAAAACGTCTAGATATCCTTTCTAACGCCCCGCAGTGGAATCGTAACCGCGTTAGTCGCTTCCCGACTCATTGAGCTTTGCCATCCTAAAAATAACCTAACTAACACGTCTAGATATCCTTTCTAATAACCCGCGGTGGAATCGAAAGCGCGTTAGTCGTTTCCCGACTCTCTGAACTCTGCCATTATAAAAATAACCTAATCAACACATCTAGATATCCTTTCTAATGCCCCGCGGTGGAATCAAAACCGCGTTGGTCGCTCCCCGACTCACTGAGCTCTGCCATCCTAAATATAACCTAACCAAAACCTCTAGATACCCTTTCTAATGCCCCGCGGTGGAATCGAAGCCGCGTTAGTCGCTTCCCGACTCTCTGAACTCTGCCATTATAAAAATAACCTAACCAACACATCTAGATATCCTTTCTAATGCCCCGCGGAGGAATCGAAACCGCGTTAGTCGTTTCCCGACTCACTGAGCTCTGCCATCCTAAATATAACCTAAGCAACACGTCTTAAAGGGTTGAATAAAATTTTACAATTCAGAATGAACTAACCACACTATTTTCCTTTGAAAATAATTTAATTAAATGTTCTTCTGTATCATTACAAAAACGTAAGAGGGCACTAGAAATGGTACATGTAATACTGACCAATATATAAATATAATATGTTCATCTATAAAAAGAAAAAATATGTTAATGACAGCAAAATGTAACTAGCTTTTCATAAAAAAATATTGTAATATAATTAATTACCCTCTTTAGAGCCAAAGCCAAATATATACCATCCAATAGGCTAGTGAAAAACGGCATACCCTATATGAATATGGGAAAAGGTGCTGTTAATTTTTTTTTTTAATTCCAGTTTTTCCGTTTAGAAAATGACAATTAACATGAATGAAAATATGGTATTATGTACTTTCGTGTATTTATAAAACAATTATAAAATCTTGTGATGGTTCCCACACTACGCTATATACTCATACACATACACTGAGTTCACAAGATCTGAGGTGTGTTTATTCAAGAAAACGTACATATAAACTAAAAACTCAAATGACGTGACTATGAATTAATTTACATGGCTAGATTATTCCTGTGGTATCGCACCTCATAAAACCAAAACTTAAATATCTTGAAGATATTATTTCCCTCCTTAAACACTCCTCCAAAACACACAAATTACTTCTTAAAAACATGTGATCGAGCCATCGGTGACGTCACATACACACGCCCCCTTTCCGAGCCAATGGAATGAGGAATATTTAATACGTGACTCATCATCCCGCCAATGACGTCAAGAAACTCCCAAAAATGGAGTTCGTTGGCCAAGTAAATACGCTCCTCGAGCCATGAACAATCTTAGCCTAAGCATACTCTTACATCTACGTCTTCAGTGTTTACACTTCTCATCAGATGTATTTGAAAGCTTTGTTAAATTTATCTCCATGGCGTGGCGTAAGTGGCTATAGTTAAACAATTACGATAGTTTAGCCCTTGGTTGGAAGGAGGCGAAAATGAGGTCATTTTCTCTTATTCAAATCATTCTTGTTTTGTCAGGAGATACATAAAATGCTATATAGTATACAATATGATCACAATGAGAGTTTATTCTTTGTCATAATGGATACGGTGAACAATATATGAAAAAAATCCCACACACACACACACACACCACACACACACACACACACACACACCACACACACACACACACACACACACACACACACACACACACACACACACCACACACACACACACACACACACACCCACACACACACACACACCACACACACACACCACACACACACCACACACACACACACCCACACACACACACACACACACACACACACACACACACACACACACACACACACACACACACACACACACACACACACACACACACACACACACACACACACACACACACACACACACACACACACACACACACACACACACACACACACACACACACACACACACACACACACACACACACACACACACACACACACACACACACACACACACACACACACACACACACACACACACACACACACACACACACACACACACACACACACACACACACACACACACACACACACACACACACACACACACACACACACACACACACACACACACACACACACACACACACACACACACACACACACACACACACACACACACACACACATACACACACACACACACACACACACACACACACACACACACACACACACACACACACACACACACACACACACACACACATATATATATATGCAACAAAAGGTGATCAGATGCATAAACAATATATATTTGGTGCTATTAATATATTCAGTGTTACATGAACAAGTATAATATAGTGCAAAATTTCAAGAACATGTGTAAAAAGTCTCTGAAAATGCAAAACACTTAAAAAATATATTGCAAAGAAGTGTGCATATATATATATATATATATATATATATATATATATATATATATATATATATATATATATATATATATATATATATATATATATATATATATGAGAGTAAGCACAAGTTATCATATAGGAATTGTTATCATATAAGGAAGCCCAACAGTGAAACAACACATAGAAAAAATAACGCTATATTTCGGGGCCTATTATTAATTATTATTATTATTATTATTATTATTATTATTATTATTATTATTATTATTATTATTATTATTATTATTAATAATAATAATAATAATAATAATAATAATAATAATAATAATAATAATAATAATAATAATAATAATAATAATAATAATAATAATAATAATAATAATAATAATAATAATAATAATAATAATGAAAAACATTTGAAGCCCACTAGCAATGTAATAACACAATATCCATACGTTCATATCCAATATATTGAAATAAAAATAGGAACAATACTCACTGATGTTCATTTTCAATGTATAAAAATGTAGGTAAAATGTAATAAAATGTAAAATAATGTATACTTACCTAGCATTGTTCATTCAAAATATTATATATTATGTTTTAAGCAGGTCCATACTATTGCTGTTACGCTAATGCTCAGCACTAAAAATTAGCATTACTGCTGATTAAAATACTTCAAAAAGCTCAAACCGAAGCTCCACGCTACTTGGAATTAGTGCTAAAGCTCTTGCTCTATATTCAATCAAAAAAAGCACTTAAAAATAAGAGAAATACTGTAAATCAAAAGAGGAATTAGATCTACACTTGCAATCTAAAATACCCCATTCTACAGATGCGGTTGTCTATTGTGAATAATACCATGAATGTCTACTTAGAATTGGTCAATGTATACTCTGTCTACAGCTGGGTCAAGGTCATAAATAGGCAAGCATTCACTGGTTCCCAGTTTTCCCCCTCACTCAAAGCCAACGCCACTTTAACCAGTGCTGCAAGAAGAAGAAAAAGACGAAGAATAAGTTGCTACCCCTTTAATTCCCAACTCCCTCGGCACACACCTATACCCACGTGCCTATATGAAAAATTCTTTCGTTTACCAATTCCATAGTGGAATTACTTTAATTTTGTTATATAAATTCTGAGTAAGTTTCTGCACTGAGGAACATTTTTGGCGTTGACTGTGAATGGGTTCAAACGACTAAAAGGGGGTTTACACGGTCAAACGGTTCGTCAAACGCGGTTCGACAGACAAGTGTTTGAAGTGATGTTCGAACGTGTGAACGGGGTATTTGGTTGTCGAACACGTTCGACAAACGTGTTCGACAACCAAATACCTCGTTCACACATTTGAACATCACTTCAAACACTTGTCTGTCGAACCGCGTTTGACAAACCGTTTAACCGTGTAAACCCCTCTTAATAAAAGACACCAAAGAAAAAGGTGAGGTGAAAAAAGCATTGTTGAAAGCAAGCAAAAAAGGGAAATTCTTAATAACTATTGTAAGAAAGATAATAATAATAAAAAATGATGCAAGTGTTGACGTTTGTCTTGAAAAGGGTTAATAAGGAGATGGGGAGGGGGTGGGTGGGAGGTGCGAGAAAGTGTCAAGAAGACAAGACTCACATCGGTTTGTCGTCATTGGCCGCACGAGACTCGCTCAGTGTGGCCAACATAACCCGTGACCTGCAAATATTCATAGCCGTTAGCCTCCGGCCTGTTTCTGGAGAACCTTACACACCGCATAAGTTGGTAGTTCTGATTAAATATAGTATGGAGAATGATAGAAACAGTACAGACAGAGTCTTTAACAGAAAAACAGAGTTCAGTAGTTGCTCCAAGAACCATTTTTTTTTTTTTTACAAATGAAAGTTTCAAGTAACTACATATAATAAAGCCATGAACTGACTACCAAAACAAGAAACACGTCCTTGGAGCATATTTACTCTACTTTTCCTCATATATTTAAAGAATTTTATAAGATATATGTATAGAGGCCCAGAAAAGTTTATAACCAGGAAATAAAAAATAAAAGGTAAAAGTTATATTACGTTAGCTGTCAAACACACATTTTTTAGGTAATGTAGTACAAGTGTATATTCACATGGCTTAACATGAAATAATGCATACAATGAATTTATTACTTTGTAACTTAACATAATGCAATGGGGAATACTGTCTACTCATTACACTGAAAGTAAATATCAATTCCTCAACAACTGATTAAAAAAAATCAACAATAACAACAACAATTACATTCATATATATATATATATATATATATATATATATATATATATATATATATATATATATATATATATATATATATATTTTTACAAATTTTAGATGTTATATATATATATATATATATATATATATATATATATATATATATATATATATATATATATATATATATACATACTGAAAAAAGTGTCGTTATTAATATATATATTCGTGTTTTTAATTAAGGTGAGCCTGAAAGGAAATTACATTATCTTAAACATAAAACTACTACTACAATATTACAGACAAAAAGAGAATATGAGGGCCGCCGTACCTAAACAAACATTTAATAGTGTATCAATATCGATTTTGCTACTTTCAGCCATTTTTATTATTTATATATGATTTCAAGCGACCCAGATTTTAACATATATATTGTACCAACAGATAACAACAAACTGCTGATCCTATTCTGGACATTAATGTTTCATATTAAATATACCTAATTTCCTTCAACGAAACTCCTAACTCTGAATCGAAAGTAATCTTACATACCAATGTCGTTTACTTTGTACATAATATTTTGGTTGTTCTTAGACATCTCAGATTTTGCAAAAAAAAAACATCATGGTATGGATATGAGAATAGCCAAGAGAATTTTCATAAGCAATATATTAATAACTAATGTATAGTGAAACTTGTTTAGGGAGTTCTCCGAGAATTTCCATAAGTAATATATTATAAACTAATGTAGAGTGAAACTCGCTTAGGGAATTCTAAAAAAAAAAAAAAAAAAAAAAAAAAAAGGTAGATCCAAAAACTCTCATCACCTGTCTCTAACAAAACCTCTAAGCGACTATCCATTTATCAATGAATACATAAATATACATCGATCTGTCAACGATTTCCCCAATTCTCTAAAAAACAACCATGATGCAAAAGGGGACTTTATAAAGTTCGTGGAAAAAATGGAAATGCCTGCCAGGGAAATGACACAAGCAAATGCAGTCCTTTTTTACGTTATCTACTGAAGATAAACATGAAATTCTCACAAAGATTTTTCATGATACGCACGCCCCACGAACGCCTTAAAGACCCCCCCCAAAAAAAAGAATTTTGATATAAATTAATAAGCATCAATTCATATACAGCCCTCTATATTATCAAAATATTGTGATATAACAGTAGACTGACTAAAAATATTAATGTAAAAGGTCAAAGATATATTTTAGGGCAAAGATTTTCCTAAATATACTTAGATACTATAAAACCTAACTAAGCTACTAAATACCTAGCATGTATACTGTACGTCTAACGCCCCATGGGTCTACGCTCTGACACTGAAAAGATGTAAGGGAAATAAATCTTATGGACAAAATAAATACCTCGATTAAAACACTTCAGACATATACTCCGACCCATATATAAATAAAGTGTTAATATACCTACAGTGTTTTATAAACAACTTAAGAGCTTTAAATACACACTACGCATTAGAAATTCTCCGTAAGGCGAAATGAAAATATTGTAAAGTCAATATGATAATAATAATAATAATAATAATAATAATAATAATAATAATAATAACAATAATAATAGCAACAATAATAATAATAATAATAATAATAATAACAATAATAATAGCAACAATAATAATAATAATAATAATAATAATAATAATAATAATAATAATAATAATAATAATAATAATAATAATAACAATAATAATATAAAAAGCACCTATGACTGACATTAGTGAAGCATGCGTCATATGACTTGAGACTAAATAATTATATCTACTAAACTCTAAGGGATGCAAGATTTCAGAAATAAAAATTCTATTAAAGATATTGAGAAAGCTGACAAAACATAAGAGGAAAAACATCCATATATGAAATGAATGGAGAAAATTTCATAAAATAATAATATAAATGAAAGATTTTAGTGAAATATACATCTTCAGCAGAACAGAGAGAGCCATACTATGCCGAGTGAAATCTCATTTACTATATATATATATATATGGTTGAGAAACAATATAGATCCTTGGTCTTCAAATATTAATAATTTATTTTTCATTTAAGAAGAACCTAAAAATAACATTAATAAAAAAAATTAAATGAAACTACAGAGGAATATTAATTCATAAAAGATAGGCTAAACATGGGACGTTTTGAATTAAAAAAACAAAGAATCAGTTATATTAAGTATACTAAAAACGAAACACTAAATGCCACAATTACGCATATAAGTGATAATCATGAACGTATTGCAATATATTTGCAAGTCATACACAGAGAATATTGCAAAATTCAAGCTAAGTAAGGAGCAAAACTATTTCAACAGGAGAATGTGAGTTCAGGGGAAAAAGAGGCCGTGCGGATCAAGTGATTGTGGTATGAATCCTGTGTGTGTGTGTGTGTGTGTGTGTGTGTGTGTGTGTGTGTGTGTGTGTGTGTGTGTGTGTGTGTGTGTGTGTGTGTGTGTGTGCGTGTGCGTGTATAAGTGCGTGTGCATGTATGGGTATAAGTGCGTGTGCGTGTATAAGTGCGTGTGCGTGTATAAGTGCGTGTGCGTGTATAAGTGTGTGTGGGTGTGTACGTGTGTGTGTGTGTTTGTTTGTATGCGTGTGTATGCATATGTGTGTGCGTGTGTGTGTGTGTGTGATTACCTAATTGTGATTACCTAATTGTGTTTACGGGAAAGAGCCCAAAGCTCGTATCTTCCCGTCTCCTGATCGGTTCCATTTTTAGACTTAGTGATACTTATCATACCTGTCCTTAAAACTATGGATTGAGGTAGCATTAACTACCTCCTCGCTTAGCCAATTCCAATTATCAACTACTCTTACACTGAAAAAGTATTTCCTTACATCCTGCAAACAAGTTTTCTTCCGAAGCTTCAAACTATGACCTCTAGTTCTAGAGCCAGTCATATCGAAATATCGATCCCTATCCACTCTATCATAACCATGAAGGAATTTAAAGACTGTCACCATATCCCCCCTTACTCTTCTAGCTTCGAGTGATGGCAAGTCTAATTCCCTCAGCCTCTCATCATAACCGAGATTGCGTATTTCTGGCACCAGTTTTGTGGCATGTCTTTGAACTTTTTCAAGCTTAGCTATGTGCTTTTTCAAGTGCGGATTCCAAAAGGGGGCTGCATATTCGAGTTTTGGCCTCACATAGGTTACATAAATATTTCTGAACATTTCCTTGTCCATGTGCCTGAAGGCTACCCTTACATTTGATAAGAATGCATATGCTGCCCTTACTACGCCATTTATATGTATTTCTGGAGACAAATCTGCCAGTATGTTTACTCCTAGATCTCTCTCATTTTCTGTCTCTTGAAGTTGTACTCCAGCCACCGAGTAGTCAAGCTTGGGCCTTCTTGCACTTGTACCCATTCTCATTACCTTACATTTTGAGGTATTGAATTTCATTAGCCACTTTTCTGACCACTCATGCAGATTATTTAGATCCTCCTGAAGTTCTCTACCATTGTTCTCGTTTTTTACTTTCTTCACAATCTTTGCATCATCTGCAAACATATTCATGAATGAATTTACAGACTCTGGTAGGTCATTTACATATACAAGGAACAAAAGTGGCCCTAAAACTGAACCCTGTGGAACTCCACTACTAACTCTTCTCCATTCAGACACTGAGTGTCTTACTCTAACCCTCTGTTCCCTTCCTTCTAAGTAAGTTTTTATCCATTCCAAGACATTTCCACCTATTCTAGCCATTGATTGCAGCTTCCTAATAAGTCTCCCATGTGGAACAGTGTCAAACGCTTTCTGGAAGTCTAGGAATATGCAATCTGCCCAGCCCTCTCTTTCCTGTAAGATTTGGCTTACCTCATCATAAAATTCTAATAAGTTTGTTACTGTTGATCTTCCTTCTCTGAAGCCATGTTGCCTCACTGACAAAAAGTTGAAGGATTCCAAGTGAAGAGAGATATGTTTCCTTAGTAGTTTCTCCATAAGTTTGCAAACTATGCTGGTCAAGGAAACTGGTCTATAGTTCAGAGCCGTATCCCTCCTTCCCTTTTTGAAGATAGGTATCACATTTGCTTGTTTCCAGCATCTTGGAATCTCCCCCGACTCCAATGACTCCTTAAATATGATACTTAGTGCCACTGATATTGTGTTTGCGCATTTTTTAAGCACATGAGGGGATATGTCATCAGGACCTGTAGCTTTATGAACATCTAAATCCATCAGCGCTTTGCATACCTCTGTGGCTGTAAGGTTGATGTTCTCTAATACCGTCCCTTGAGCTTCTATCACTGCAATCTGAGGGGGTGGGGTATTTTCTACTGTAAATACTGACTGAAACTCCTTGTTCAATTCTTTGCAGATCTCTTCGTCCGTCTCAGTGATGCTTCCATCCGCTCTCTTTAGCCTTAAAACCTGTTCTTTTACCTTCAGTTTTCCTCTGATAAAGCTGTGGAAAAGCTTGGGATTTTCTTTAGCCTTCCTGGTGATGTCCCTCTCATAATCTTTCTCTGCCTCTCTCCTTTTACTTAGGTAGTCATTTCTTGCTCTTTTGTAGGTTTGCCAGGCATTTATGTTTTTTCTCCTCCTATACCTTTTCCAGCATTTGTCTCTCCACTCCTTAGCTCTTTTACACCCATTATCGAACCATTTCTCTCTGGCATGAATTACACCTACTTTGGTGACAGGTATGCAGCAATCTACTATCTTCCCATATTTCTCACAAAAGATGTCATACATTTCTTGTACAGATTTGTTGTAAAATAAGGTTCTCCAGTCAATAACTGCAAAAAGCTCATTCATTTTGATGTAATCTCCTTTCTGATAGTTCCTCCTCATGTCCTCAGTGCCTCTACTCTCAGGAAGAATGTCTTCAATGATATACTCCATCAACAACACACAGTGGTCACTCTTTCCAATTGGTGGTTCATACTCAATATTTTCAATATCCAACACATTATCTGTGAACACCAGATCAAGTAGTGATGGCTCATCCCCACCCCTGGCTCTTGTTGGTTCCATTACATGTTGGTGTAGGAAATTCCCTTGTACGCAATCTAGGAATCTTGCCCCAAATGAGTCCTCACCACTGTGTGGGTCAAGATTTATCCAATCTATCTCTTTATGATTAAAGTCTCCCATAATCAAAATCCTACATTTTTTCTCCCGCGCCATGTTAACAACTGAATTTATGACTTCAATCGTACCTATATGACTTTCCTCATAAATTTCAAGCCTATT
>JAXCGZ010016322.1:17500-22991 GCA_037179515.1 Halocaridina rubra
AATATGATATAATGTATGACCACTAAAAAATATTATAATCCACTTTTTTATTTATTAATATATTCATTCATTTCCTCATATATTTTTATTTACTTATATCCTAAAATTGAGAACTTTCATACCAATTTACGTTTTGACCTCTCGTAATCTCGCCACAGAACTCATTACCAAGCTCTGGCTTATTAGGAGTCCCAGATCTTACGTGCTCTACCATAAATGATAAAAGGATTAACTGGTTGTCAATGGCCCCCTCTCTTTGAATGAATGGCTACATCGTTGTGGCTCTCCCTTAAAATAGCTTTTATAATCCCAAAGTAGACTCCAATTTACATAACACGCTCTTAGCCTCAATATAACACATCTATACAGCTGAAACTTTTGAGAGCTTCGTGAGAAGGAAGACGTGAGAGAGAGAGAGAAAGAGAGAGAGAGAGAGAGAGAGAGAGAGAGAGAGAGAGAGAGAGAGAGAGAGAGAGAGAGAGAGAGAGAGAGAGAGAGAGAGAGAGAGAGAGAGAGAGAGAGAGAGAGAGAGAGCATTACAACACAACACTTTATATTCCCCAATCGAGTAAAAGTCATTTTCCTGAAGATGATCAAGCACGATATTCCGAAAGCACTTGTAAAGAAAAATAAGAAAAAAAAACAAACACACTTTTGGGTGTTTTATGCATGCAATCTCTTTTAGCATTGAACTCTGGACTGTTATCAGTTGAACTCTTCTTATCTTTTAAGTCATTAGGAAAGGCTAGTTCACCTTTATACGGGGTTGCGTTGCAAATGTAAATGACGAAATCAGAGGTCAGGGGAAATTCTCTGAATATGGTAATACTGTTGATGAGGTCAGGAAACTCTTTGGTTATGGTAATACTGTTGAATTAGGTTTTAACATCCTCTGGGTAAGGCAATACTGCCGTGCATCTGGTGATAATATCTGAAGTTAGTAACACTGTTAATGAGGTCCTAAACTTAACTTCCATAGTCCTGTTTTTTTTCTTTTAATCTATAGCCAGACCTACAATGTTCCAGTTAGCAAGGGTCTTTTGATGTTTTTCGCTGTACATCCCCCAGTACAAATATCATAAAACACACACACCACACACACACACACACACACACACACACACACACACACACACACACACACACACACACACACACAAACACACACATACACCAGCATACTTTGCAAAGTTAATTAGAAACTACTAAGAAGACACATCTGTCTTCACTTGGAACCTTTCAACTTTTTGTCAGTGAGACAACATGGCTTCAGAGTAGGTAGATCAACAGTAACAAACATATTGAAATTTATGATGAGGTAAGCCGATTCTTACAGGAAAGAAAGTGCTGAGCACATTACATATTCCTACACATCCAGAAAGCATTTGACACGGTCCCACATTGGAAACTTATCTGCGAAAATAGGTGGAAATGTCTTGGAATGGATGAAAACTTACTTACAAGGAAGGAAACAGGGGGTTAGAGTAATACACTCAGTGTCTGAATGAAAAAAAAGGGTTAGTATTGGAGTTCCACAAGGTTTAGTTTGTTCCTTGTATATGTAAATGAACCTACCAGACTCTGTATATTCATTCATGAATATGTCTTTGCAGATTAGCAAAGATTGTGAAGAAAGTAAGAGACGAGAACAATGGTGGAGAACTTCAGGAAGACCTAACTATTTGCATGAGTGGTCAGAAAAGTGGCTATCGAAATTAAATACTTCCAAATGTTAAGTTATGAGAATGGGTACAAGTGCGAGAAGGCCCAAGCTTTAATACTCAATAGCAGGAGTAGAACTTCAAGAGACAGAGAATGAGAGAGATCTAGGAGTAAACATACTGGCAGATTTGTCTCCGGAAATGCATATAAATGGCATAGTAAGAGCAGCATATGCTTTCTTAGCAAATGTAAGGGTAGCCTTCAGGCACTTGGACAAGGAAATATTCAGAAATATTTATGTAACCTGTCTGAGGCCACAGCTTGAACATGGCCCCCCCCCCCTTTTTTTTGGAATCCAGACTTGAAAAAGCACATAGGTAATCTGAAAAAAGTTCAAAGACATGCCACGAAACTGGTACCAGAAGTCAGTTATGAGTAAAGGCTGAGGGATTTAGACTTACCATCACTCGAATCTAGAAGAGTGAGAGGGATATGGTGACGACTTTTAAATTCCTTCATGGTTATGACAGGGTAGATAAGGATCGATATTTTGATATGGTTGGCACTAGAACTAGAGGTCATAGTTTGAAGTTTCGTAAGAAAACTTCTTTGCAGGATGTAAGGAAGTCCTTTTTTAGTGTAAGAGTACTTGGTGTTTGAAATTCGTAAAGCGAGGAAGTAGTTAATGCTAACTCAATCCATTGTTTTAAGGACAAGTACATATAAGTATCACTAAGTACAAAACTGGAACCGACCTGGAGATTGGGAGTTATGAGCTTGGGGCTTTTTTCCGTAATGACAATTAGGTAATTACAAACAAACATTGTGGACATTTCTAACCAGTATGGAGTTCTTGAACACATTAGAAACAGTGTTACCAATTACTCTTAGTTTAATATTTATAAAAAGAAAAGGTATTGTCTCCATTTTCACAAGAATAAACGAGACACTTGTTCCATGGAATCCATCATGTGGAACAATGCAAGATACTCCATTGCAATTAGCTGATTATCCATGACTATCTAGAAGTGCAAAAAATGGTCTTTTGTGAAATGTATTGGAGAGTAAACAGAAAAGATAGAGCTTAAGATTGCAGTTGCTCGCAAGATGGCTTCCATATTTGTCATCAGTGAATCTCATCCCTGATCTGTTCTCAATACAACACTACACAAAAGTGTAATGTCATAAAAAGTAGTCTACCTTATATGGTATTAATAATATACTGAACTTATTAACGAACCGGTGCTTATAGACCAACGACATACATTTCATCTAGTACAATGTTGATAACGCCAAGGTAAAACCAATAACTATTCTTTAACTGAATTTTGATTTAAAAAAAAACATACATACATTCATACATACATTCATACATACATACATACATACATACAGACTGACAGACAGACAGGCACACCTATGAAAATGCATGCATGCATGCATATATACTTACATATATTCATACATGATATAAGGAAAGCTAGAAATGGTCCTTTACATGAAATCAAATAGGTGGTGCATTCGAGCATATATTTAAAGGAATACATACATAAGTATCAATATATATATATATATATATATATATATATATATATATATATATATATATATATATATATATATATATATATATATATATATATTACAGGAGATTTAAAAAGTAATTGTTATTTTATATAGGAATATACGGAAAATATAAATATTCATATTATTGAATTAAGGTGTGTAATTACTTAATTGTAATTACCTAATTTTGCTTACGGGAAAGAGCCAAATGCTCGTGTGTATATATATATATATATATATATATATATATATATATATATATATATATATATATATATATATATATATATATATATGTATGTATGTATGTATGTATGTATATACATAAACTACCTTAATTCTAGTACAATAATCCGGATAAATCTAAACAGTCAATAGGGAATGAATAAAAGCTAAAATTAAAAACTGATGAAATAATATGTGCTAAAAGTGCAAATATTGACCAATAATGCTACAACAAGGAATTGACATGAGATGGCAGGTTATATGATCTAATTTACTAACTAACTAAACTACTAAACTAACTACAGTGTATATATACACACATAAATACTCGTGTGTGTGTATATATATATATATATATATATATATATATATATATATATATATATATATATAATAT
The DNA here is from genome assembly GCA_037179515.1 of Halocaridina rubra. NCBI lineage: Eukaryota > Metazoa > Arthropoda > Malacostraca > Decapoda > Atyidae > Halocaridina > Halocaridina rubra. Next base: position 21,351 of record JAXCGZ010016322.1, read on the forward strand.
ATATATAGGTAGATAGATAGATAGCCATATGTGTGCATAACTATATGTAAGTAACATTGACCCAATAAGCTGGAAACTATGACCTTCCAGGTCAACGTAGAGGTCAACTTACTTCAAATTATGATACTCCCTTACACAGTATGCATCTCACATCGTGTTGCTATCAGCACATCTTTGACCCTATAACTCAAATGTATCTCAAATCTCACTTCGGTTACGATCGCAAAAATCAACAAATACCTGCATACATTCATACACAAATTCGTACAGTTCTTACCTTCCACACATGTATTTAGCTTCTTGGCATTTTCATTTTAAAGAGCAGATGTAATGGTTAAGCTATTCCAATTTTTCCGTAGAAAAATTTTAGAAATAAGAAGAAAAATAAAATTATAAACAATTCCAGCCAAATGATGACGTCACAACCGAAACCGATTTCGTGATGGTACAAACGTGAGATTCGGTGTGACAGCTGTGATATACAATAAGTCAGTCTCTCTCTCTCTCTCTCTCTCTCTCTCTCTCTCTCTCTCTCTCTCTCTCTCTCTCTCTCTCTCGTTCAGAGGCTGCCAAAGTCTCATTGCGAATACAGTGTGGAAGCAGAATATTTCTCCCGTGAGAGAAAATATTAAACAACAGCTATTCACTTGATTATATTGTATGTATCTGTCCATTTAAAGGTTTATCCATTTATCTATCAATGACTAAGAAAGACAAATATAGCTAGTAAAGTATTAACACGTAAAGGCCGGGGGCGATGAGTCCTAAACTTCGTTGTAAGGAGTGATCTTTCTTTTTGTTTATTTTTTCGTCACATCGTCTTCAAGTCCGAAAAAATATATGCTTGAATAATAATAATAATAATAATAATAATAATAATAATAATAATAAGTAGTAGTAGTAGTAGTAGTAGTAGTAGTAGTAGTAGTAGTAATAGTAGTAGTAGTAGCAATTATACCAATAGCTGTATATTAACAAATGACTTTTTCTTACTCGTTAATTAGATCCTCTTTTTTCTTCTTATTTCTTCTTTCTCTTCTCGTTTTCTGAATACCTTCACTGCGTGGAGCCGATTTGAGGTTTACCATATAGCACTTTTCTTTTTTATTAGCGACCCCTTCTCTTTTATGCCCTTTTAAATGTCGAAACCTATAGATATTGGACCGAAAGAGAGAGAGAGAGAGAGAGAGAGAGAGAGAGAGAGAGAGAGAGAGAGAGAGAGAGAGAGAGAGAGAGAGAGAGAGAGAGAGAGAGAGAGAGAGAGAGAGAGAATAATATTGAATATATGTCCAAAGGTGGCCTGGTTATATTAATAAAAACTTCGATGAGGCCCACTCAAGGCACTAAATATCTCTTTTTATGACATCGCGACTTAGGAACCATCAGTACCGAATATTAGACCTTTTTCCTGACTCGTCAGTTTAGGAGGCCGAACCTGGCTTAGAAAGAGAGAGAGAGAGAGAGAGAGAGAGAGAGAGAGAGAGAGAGAGAGAGAGAGAGAGAGAGAGAGAGAGAGAGAGAGAGTAATAATAATAATAATAATAATAATAATAATAATAATAATAATAATAATAATAATAATAATAATAATAATAATAATAAACCTTTATTTCCAAAGTACATTGGGTATTCAAATAAGAT
>JAXCGZ010016323.1:0-2500 GCA_037179515.1 Halocaridina rubra
CGGTGAGCATAGCCTTTCAAAGACGCAATCCAAAGACTTTAATCAAAAACTCAACAGGAGAAGCTTTGACTGATGACAAAAGAACACAAACTTACTAAGATGATCTGCGACCTAATTTGCACGTTTCAGATTGTCACAAATATGGCAAATATCTTGGACCGTCTAATTCTTAAGCTAAGGATTATTAGACAGCCTTAAGACAAAACCCGACCAGTTTAAACTAGTAATAAATGAACCATATCCTTTTTTTTTCTTTCTTGTTTTTTATGATTGTGACATCAGAGCGGGCCAAAAAAAAATAATAAAATAAAACAGCCCTCATCAGGTCTGGGCACGAAGAATATATAAAATAAGGAGAAACAGAAATGGAGAGTGTAATGACTTGTCAGATGGGAAGGGATAATATGAGGTGTGTAACGAATATCCAAGAATATTCAGTGTTGATGTAGGCATAGAAAAAGAACCGTAACTGAAGGTAGATGGTCAGCGAATAAATTTAAGTTTTATATTGTCGACAAATAATCCAAGCATTCAAGACTGTCTTAAGACCCAATCCAATGATCTTTATAAGTCAAAGACCCAATTCAAAGAGCCTTATATAGTCTCAAGACTCAACCCGCGGAACTTAGACTAATTGCAAATTAACACACACTTATTCGACGATCAACCAAACAGTTTGCGTGTTTCTGACTGTCGACAAATAACCCAAATATTTTAGACTGTCTAAAAATAATCCAAGGATCGTTAGACAGTAATACTCAATCAATGACACTTAAAGAACAACGATTTACCCCAGTCATATAAAGACGGTCAGCGAATTGATCTGAGAGATTCAAGTTCTCTACAAATAATCCGTCTAAATCCCAATTAAATGATTTTAGACACTCTAAGACTCAAAATAATGATTCTTGTATAGTCTAAGACACAATCCGTGGAGTTTAGACTGATAGTTTAATCCCATATTAGACAGTCAGCCAGTTGATCTGAGTGTATTAGATTATTGAACAATTAGCCAAAAAGCATTAGAGTTTTGCGAAAGTTTGTTTTCCAAGATTACATTATGAATCCTCGGTAGCCTTTCACAGATAGTATATATCTAATCCTTGTATGTTATTTAATCTGGAAGTTCATCACTCAGCCACGAAATATAAATTGAGCTTTGATTGTGTAGTTCCGGGAAGTGTATCTTATGACTTATGCTGTCTTTGCATGATCTCACCAATCCTTCTCTCAGGCTCGTCTTCTCGCTCGCTCGCAAGCACAATCTCTCTCTCTCTCTCTCTCTCTCTCTCTCTCTCTCTCTCTCTCTCTCTCTCTCTCTCTCTCTCTCTCTCTCTCTCTCTCTCTTACGCACACAAACACACACACATGCACGCTCACACACACACGCACACATGCACGCACCCACATACACACACACACACACACACACACACACACACACACACACACACACACCACACACACACACACACACCCGTAAACACAATTAGGTAATCACAATTAGGTAATCATACACACCTATCAACAGCATGCGAAATTCTAATTGGTGATATACTTTATAGGCAAAACCTCTCTCTCGTCTCTCTCTCTCTCTCTCTCTCTCTCCTCTCTCTCTCTCTCTCTCTCTCTCTCTCTCTCTCTCTCTCTCTCTCTCTCTCTCTCACACACACACACACACACACACACACACACACACAGACACACACACGCACACACACAAACACAAACACACACACACACACACACACATCACACACACACGTACACACACACACGTACACACACACACACACACATATGTACACACATGGGCGCAAACGTACGCTTATCAACAGCATGTGAAATTCCATGTGGTGATATACCGTTATAGGCACAATCTCTCTCTCTCTCTCTCTCTCTCTCTCTCTCTCTCTCTCTCTCTCTCTCTCTCTCTCTCTCTCTCTCTCTCTCTCTCTCTCTCGCTCTCTCTCTCTCTCTCTCTCTCTTACACACACACACACACACACACACACACACACACACACACACACACCACTTACTCCCCTCTTTCTGGAATGTCATTCGAAATTCCAAAGTGATGCTTTCCCCTCATCCTCCTCATGGATTTATGTATGCCATCAGCCTCATTATATATACTTTCAGTTCCATATCACTTTAGCATAATATATACTTTCACTTTCATAACGCTCTATCCACATTAGTCAAATTTCTTGTCATAAAAATGCTGCTGCTGCTACTTATAGAAGCTGCTGATAATGCTCGCTTTCTGTACTGCTATTCTGCTCTTCCCGTAGATTCCATGACTTTTGCAGAGGTGATGCTGATATTGCTGCTGCTAGTCACTCGGTTACTTAGGTCTTTTGTTTTGCTAGTAATGCTGATTTTTATTGTTAATTCTTCTGATTTTGCAGCTACTTTTAACTCTCGGCGGTGACTCAGATACTGCTGCTTTTGAGGTGTTTGTTTAGATTAAATTTTTCTCCATATTTTTTAAACT
>JAXCGZ010016323.1:10000-22959 GCA_037179515.1 Halocaridina rubra
AATAAAGTAGTTATAATCGTGTTTAAGTTGTGATTAAGATTACCATATTATAATAATGATAACGATTAACCTTTTCTTGATAATAAATATTTTAGTGAGTACAATCTTTCCCTAATTTTTATTTATGAAGTAATAGTATAAAGTGCTAAAATTAATTCATTCACTCCAAAGCGCATATGAACACAGTTTATGTAAAAATATAATTTTTTAGCTTAAAGTAAACCAGTATCTTTTCATTTCATTTGTATGCGGTCCTTGGTAGTTTCTAATATTATATATATATATATATATATATATATATATATATATATATATATATATATATATATATATATATATATATATATATATATATATATATATATATATATATATATATATATATATATATATATATATATAATCATATTAACACATTACCATATATGAAAACATGAATCATGTTTTTCCCCGACCTGGACTCGAACTTAGGACACATAATTACTGTGCCAAGGCGCTACCAAGTACACCACAGAAGGTCTAAAAGGGAAACAAACCTTACAGCTTTATCTGTTATACTAGGAATGAACGCATTCTATATGAATGCCACTCAGTTCATATTACAGTTTCCCCCAACCTCACTCGTGGCTTCGTTTTCGCATTTAATGCAAATCTCAATCTAATTAGGGATCAACAATATTCAAATAAGCACATTACCGTATGTGAAAACATGAATTATATTTTACCCCGACTGGGACTCGAAACTAGGACACAATTACTGTGCCAAGGCGCTACGCAACTACACCACAGAAGGTCTAAAAGGAAAACAAACTTTACAGCTTTATCTGCTATACTAGGAAGCCATGAGTGAGTTGAGGGAGCTGTAATATGAACAGAGTGGCATTCAGATAGAATGCCTTCATTCCTAGTATAGCAGATAAATATGTAAGGTTTGTTTCCCTTTTAGACCTTCTGTGGTGTAAATGGTAGCGCCTTGGCACAGTCATTATGTGTCCTTGGTTCGAGTCCATGTCGGGGTAAAATATGATTCATGCTGTCACATATGGTAATATGCTTATTTGATTATTGTTGATCCCTAATTAGACTTGAGATTTAAATTAAATGCGAAAACGAAGCCACGAGTGAGGTTGGGTTAAACTATATATATATATATATATATATATATATATATATATATATATATATATATATATATATATATATATATATATATATATATATATATATTTGTGTGTGTGTGTGTGTGTGTGTGTGTGTGTGTGTGTGTGTGTGTGTGTGTGTGTGATTACCTAATTGTGTTTACGGGAAAGAGCCCAAAGCTCGTATCTTCCCGTCTCCTCATCGGTTCCATTTTATACTTAGTCATACTTATCATACCTGTCCTTAAAACTATGGATTGAGATAGCATTAACTACCTCCTCGCTTAGCCAATTCCAATTATCAACTACTCTTACACTGAAAAAGTATTTCCTCACATCCTGCAAAGAAGTTTTCTTACGAAGCTTCAAACTATGACCTCTAGTTCTAGAGCCAGCCATATCAAAATATCGATCCCCTATCCACTCTATCATAACCATGAAGGAATTTAAAGACTCTCACCATATCCCCCTCACTCTTCTAGCTTCGAGTGATGGTAAGTCTAATTCCCTCAGCCTCTCATCATAACTGAGATTGCGTATTTCTGGCACCAGTTTCGTGGCATGTCTTTGAACTTTTTCAAGCTTAGCTATGTGCTTTTTCAAGTGCGGATTCCAGAAGGGGGCTGCATATTCAAGTTTTGGCCTCACATAGGTTACATAAATATTTCTGAACATTTCCTTGTCCATGTGCCTGAAGGCTACCCTTACATTTGATAAGAATGCATATGCTGCCCTTACTATGCCATTTATATGTATTTCTGGAGACAAATCTGCCAGTATGTTTACTCCTAGATCTCTCTCATTTTCTGTCTCTTGAAGTTGTACTCCAGCCACCGAGTAGTCAAGCTTGGGCCTTCTTGCACTTGTACCCATTCTCATTACCTTACATTTTGAAGTATTGAATTTCATTAGCCACTTTTCTGACCACTCATGCAGATTATTTAAATCCTCCTGAAGTTCTCTACCATTGTTCTCGTTTTTTACTTTCTTCACAATCTTTGCATCATCTGCAAACATATTCATGAATGAATTTACAGACTCTGGTTGGTCATTTACATATACAAGGAACAAAAGTGGCCCTAAAACTGAACCCTGTGGAACTCCACTACTAACTCTTCTCCATTCAGACACTGAGTGTCTTACTCTAACCCTCTGTTCCCTTCCTTCTAAGTAAGTTTTTATCCATTCCAAAACATTTCCACCTATTCTAGCCATTGATTGCAGCTTCCTAATAAGTCTCCCATGTGGAACAGTGTCAAACGCTTTCTGGAAGTCTAGGAATATGCAATCTGCCCAGCCCTCTCTTTCCTGTAAGATTTGGCTTACCTCATCATAAAATTCTAATAAGTTTGTTACTGTTGATCTACCTTCTCTGAAGACATGTTGCCTCACTGACAAAAAGTTGAAGGATTCCAAGTGAAGAGAGATATGTTTCCTTAGTAGTTTCTCCATAACTTTGCAAACTATGCTGGTCAAGGAAACTGGTCTATAGTTCAGAGCCGTATCCCTCCTTCCCTTTTTGAAGATAGGTATCACATTTGCTTGTTTCCAGCATCTTGGAATCTCCCCCGACTCCAGTGACTCCTTAAATATGATACTTAGTGCCACTGATATTGTGTTTGCGCATTTTTTAAGCACATGAGGGGATATGTCATCAGGACCTGTAGCTTTATGAACATCTAAATCCATCAGCGCTTTGCATACCTCTGTGGCTGTAAGGTTGATGTTCTCAAATACCGGCCCTTGAGCTTCTATCACTGCAATCTGAGGGGGTGGGGTATTTTCTACTGTAAATACTGACTGAAACTCCTTGTTCAATTCTTTGCAGATCTCTTCATCCGTCTCAGTGATGCTTCCATCCGCTCTCTTTAGCCTTAAAACCTGTTCTTTTACCTTCAGCTTTCCTCTGATAAAGCTGTGGAAAAGCTTGGGATTTTCTTTAGCCTTCCTGGTGATGTCCCTCTCATAGTCTCTCTCTGCCTCTCTCCTTTTACTTAGGTAGTCATTTCTTGCTCTTTTGTAGGTTTGCCAGGCATTTATGTTTTTTCTCCTCCTATACCTTTTCCAGCATTTGTCTCTCCACTCCTTAGCTCTTTTACACCCATTATCGAACCATTTCTCTCTGGCATGAATTACACCTACTTTGGTGACAGGTATGCAGCAATCTACTATCTTCCCATATTTCTCACAAAAGATGTCATACATTTCTTGTACAGATTTGTTGTAAAATAAGGTTCTCCAGTCAATAACTGCAAAAAGCTCATTCATTTTGATGTAATCTCCTTTCCGATAGTTCCTCCTCATGTCCTCAGTGCCTCTACTCTCAGGAAGAATATCTTCAATGATATACTCCATCAACAACACACAGTGGTCACTCTTTCCAATTGGTGGTTCATACTCAATATTTTCAATATCCAACACATTATCTGTGAACACCAGATCAAGTAGTGATGGCTCATCCCCACCCCTGGCCCTTGTTGGTTCCATTACATGTTGGTGTAGGAAATTCCCTTGTACGCAATCTAGGAATCTTGCCCCGAATGAGTCCTCACCACTGTGTGGGTCAAGATTTATCCAATCTATCTCTTTATGATTAAAGTCTCCCATAATCAAAATCCTACATTTTTTTTCCCGTGCCATGTTAACAACTGAGTTTATGACTTCAATAGTACCTATATGACTTTCCTCATAAACTTCAAGCCTATTTGGTTCCTTGGTGGGTTGTACACAACAGTTATTATAATGCTCTCTGACCCAGTATTTATGCGAGCAACAAGAAATTCCTTGAACTCACTTTCTATAGCCAAGTTTATTTCTTCAACTTGAATCCTTTCACTTATGAGCAGTGCTATCCCTCCACCAGTCCTCTCAGATCTTTCAACCCTTAGTATTCTGAAGCCCTTAGGAAAAACTGTGACACTGTTTATGTCCTCACTCAACTTAGTCTCTGTAATTGCTACTATATCTGCCTTACTGTTGTGAATCCTATCTTTTAATTCTACTGCCTTACCAGCTAATCCATCAGCATTTGTGTATAACAATCTTAATGAGGCCCCATCCCCTGATCTTCTGTCATTATCTTCTTTATCTCCCCTATGTCTGGAAGAACTCTGTAACGAAAATTTTTCTTCTCTTCTTCATTTCTTTCATCATTTAACCTTCTTGCCTCTTGCAACAAGTTTTTGATCTTTCCCATCTCTTCCTGTGTTCTGTATCGTCTAATGAACACTTCTTTGAATTCTTGAAGGTCTTTTAGACTTTTTTTCTCAACAATATTTCCCTACATGTTTCCCCTCTCTCAAAGGTTACTTTTGTTGGTCTCGGCTTTCCTTCCCTTGAATATTTACCTAGTTGGTGTATGTTTACAATATCCTCAGGACCACAAACTACTCCAAGCTTTCTTATCAGGTCTACAACCCTAGCTTTATTTTCTTCAAGTCTCCCCTGCCATGTTGGCTCCTGGGATTCACTTATGCCTGAGATTACCACTGTCTTCTCCTTATCAAGTGCCTGTCTGATGAGTGGGTTTGCCCTTTCCATCACAACGTCTTTCATTTTTTCGATTACTGTCTCTTTATAGTCAACTGTTTGTATGTTTTCCAGTGCCACCACCTTTACAGCCTCTTTTACTGCCACATTCCCCTTTAGTGCATCAGCAAAGGAAGTTTTCATGGCATCATTTTCCATATTTAGCTCCTGGAACTCTTTTCTGAACTGTTCAATGTTTTCCTTAATCTGGACATTCCAAGCAGCAATCTCGTCTCTCTCAGAAGAGAGCAGTGAACTAACATCTAATTCCTTTAGGTTGTCATTCAGCTGTTAGTTTTTATCTTCTTGTTTTTGTGTGTGTGTGATTACCTAATTGTGATTACCTAATTGTGTTTACGGGAAAGAGCCCAAAGCTCGTATCTTCCGTCTCCTGATCGGTTCCATTTTAGACTTAGTGATACTTATCGTACCGTGTGTGTGTGTGTGTGTGTGTGTGTGTGTGTGTGTGTGTGTGTGTGTGTGTGTGTGTGTGTGTGTGTGTGTGTGTGTGTGTGTGTGTGTGTGTGTGTGTATAAATACAAATGGTATAATTTGTGCTTCTCGCCATAGCCCTAAAAATATAGGGTGATGGAGTCTTCTGATAAAATTTGTATGTCCTTCAGATAAAGTTAATCCCCTCAAATCCCTCTTGGATTGCTCTATCTTATCAACTATATGTGAAACTGCCTTTACCAATAGGCCTTGCCCTCTTGTCTAACATATGTACCTTCATGTAATGTTTGTATTTATGTGTATGTATGTATGTGTGTATGTGTGTATATATATACATTTGTGTATGTATGTATGTTTTTTTTTAAGAGTGTGACACCGGGACAGGCAGAAACTGCCCTTATCAACAAAGGCCCGGGCACGAGAAAATACCAAGACGAGGGAAAAGAAAAAGGTTAAGGGCAAGGCAGAGATGAGGTAATGTCACACAAAGGAAAACGACAGACAGAAAAAAACAGTCAAAGTAAAGAGGACCCAGAGATATGGAGGACTAGGTATGTATATATGTATGTATCTATGTATGTATCTATGTATGTATATATATTAATTGATGGATGGTTAGTTTTGCGTGTGAGTCTGAAATTACCTAGTTTTCCTTCTGGTTGGTTTATTTTTTTTTTTTTACTCACCAACACTTTCCTTAAAACAATGAATGAATTTATTGTTTCCTCATTTAGCGAATTCCAGATATTAACTATTCTTACACTATAAGAATATACTTCATTACATCCCGCAAAGAAGCTTTCTTACGAAGCTTCAAGCTATGACCTCTAGCTCTAGAACCACCCATATCAAAATGTAGCTCCTTATCCGCTCTGTCAAAACCATGCATGAAGGTTACCGTATCTCCATTTTCCTTCTAGCTTTAAGCGTCCCTTATTATTCCTTCGCATCAGACTAGTCACAACACTCCCCATCTCTGTTTCTCTTTAACTTAAGTTTTCTTATTTCCCAGGCCCGATAAGGGCAGATTTATTTATTGTTTTTATGGCCCGTCCTGGTGTCACAATTATTAAAAAGCTTCTAGTGTTGGTAAGTTAAATTCCCTCAACCTTTCCTCATAATTGAGATCACATATCTTTCTCCTGCTTCATATCATGTCGTTAGCATGCTACGAACTTGTGTGGGTGTGTTTGTTTGTGTTTTTGTGTGTGTGTTCGTAATTTGTATTCGCATTTTGTCTTTGCTTGCTTTTTCTTTTGAATTTTTTCTAATTAATACAACTTTCTGTATTTCTATTTGAACTATCCCCAGAGACTATCAGGAATAAAGTCAACATGCTTTATATCCACTTAGAATATATTAATTTCACCTCCTTGAATGGTTCGTATAGGAGTTCTACGCCAGAGCCACGTGAGCTATAAAAGACTTTAGCTTAGTAGCATCATTTATGTGGTAACCACTGTCAACTCAGCAGGCTCTTTGAGTGACTTATTAAATATAAGATTCTTTGGTGGAATAGTTTCTACAAGACCTTGAGCCTCGGATAAGAGCAAAAGCACTCGTCCTGTAGATTCTCTGTACACTATGCTGTTACTAGGACAAACTCTGTAGCTTAGACTTATTGATTTTTTATTGTCTCTAAGTTATAATGAGTTTCATCCTTTATCATTTACTCGTCTTTTCGGGTGTCTCTATAGCATACTGCATAAATTTCAGTTTTTATTCGTAACTCATTTAAAGCTTTTCCGTCAAATTAAACGATTACTTGTCATAACCTTAACATATCATTTTAGATCTTAGAAACTGCTAATATCCTATACATGCAATCCTGAAAGCATTATTTTTTATAACATGTCTTTCAGTGTATTTTGTAGACTTGCTTCTTTATGTGTGGAATCAGTTCGAGTGATGATTATTTGAACCCTAAGTTACTGTTTTAACTTCTATATCATTTACTCGGATTATCGGGTTACGACTATATCAGTTTGCATATGCAGAGTGTGTTTTAATGCATAGTCCTTTTAATATGCATACATATACATATACCTGTCATCATTCTCCCTTTCAAGGGGGGTGACCGAGCCAAGAAACACGCATTCATCACGATCTACACATACCTCAACCACTCCTCTTAGTTCCTTGGAGATAAAGGGTTAGAACGTTTACCCCCCCCCCTTTTTTTTTAATAAAATTCCTTCATAGATACGTTACTTAGTATTTAGCTTACAATTCTAGACACTAAATATTTAATGTCATATAAACACAATCTTGAACACATTACTTTCATTTTGTGTCTTTTGATAATGTTTTAAATGTGTATTATATCTCGAATCAGCCCAGGGCATTTCCTATATAATCATTCTTCATTAGATTACCTGCAAAGATTAACTAATCACCGTTGGTTGGTTGTTTTCGAATTACAATCTTGTAAGCCTTTTGAGCTAATACGGATTTACGTCATGGAGTTCCTTTTCTATAATAATAATAATAATAATAATAATAATAATAATAATAATAATAATAATAATAATAATAATAATAATAATAATAATAATAATAGTAATAATAATAATAGTAATAATAATAATAATAATAATAATAATAATAATAATAATAATAATAATAATAATAATAATAATAATAATAATAATAATAATAATAATAATAATAGAGTAATATTATTATTACTATAATTATTGTTGTTATTATTAGTTATTATTATTATTATTATTATTTTATTATTATTATTATTATTATTATTATTATTATTATAATAGTCACCATGGCTCAATCGGTAGCGTCCGCGACTCTGAGGCATAAGGTCGAGAGTTCGCCCCCCGTCACGGTCTGAGGTTAGCAAAGGCATGCGCTCAGGGTAACGATTGGATCTGCCAAACCAAGTCCTTCGAGAGGAGGCAACCGTCCTAGCCCTTGGTTGAAAAGGGAGTTCGTGACGTAAAACCGGAACATTATTATTATTATTATTATTATTATTATTATTATTATTATTATTATTATTATTATTATTATTTACTCGCAGGTACAAAAAATTGTCTGCTGATCGATTCATATGATTACTTGTAGGTTTTTTAATTATTTCTGGTTAAGAAAACTCAAAATTCATGACATGTATAATTTTATATTTACAATTTTCTTTTTATTTTTTTGAACATGGTAATGATGATTCTCTCTGCCTCTGCAATGAAGATGGACATTTTTAATATCTTTAAAGGCTCTCTCTCTCTCTCTCTCTCTCTCTCTCTCTCTCTCTCTCTCTCTCTCTCTCTCTCTCTCTCTCTCTCTCTCTCTCTCTCTCTCTCTCTCTCTCACACACACACACACACACACACACACACACACACGTATTCCAGATGATTTTACAATTTGTGCAAGAGGCAGTGTATATTTGATGACCACACAGCTATGCGAAGTTTTTATCTGTTCAACATCAAGCGGTCAGAAAAGCCACTCCCACACATTACAAGTGCAAATTCTGAAAGGGTGAACACCACTGGAGTCTCTCAGCCAATGAAAAGAGTTTGAGATCACTTTTGACCTCTTTATGTTGAACAGAATTAATTATAATTAAACTCAATTTGACAGTTATTTCATATTCATAATAATGGTAAGAAAAACACACTCTTGATATGTCCAAAATGGAAGTTTAGGTTTTCCAGAGTCAAAAATACAAAAATGAAGATTGTGGGGAATTTTTTTTTAACAAGTATTCATTATTATTTATGTCCAAAGACACACTGTTATGAGTGTGTTTATATATATATATATATATATATATATATATATATATATATATATATATATATATATATATATATATATATATATATATATATATATATATATATATATATATATATATATATAATTTCATCCAACAAGAAAATATATTAAGGAACATATTGGAACATTAAACACAAGCTAATTTCATGATAGCTGCTTTTGTTATACTCGTACTCTGGAAATATATAAAGTTTAAAGCTGTTTTGATTTAAATAAACTATACTACATTAATATTGATTATTGGTAGGAAATCTACCTGTAGAAAAAAATGTTTTTACATGAGTATACTTCATTCTTTATGCTTATGCTAATATAAGTCCCGCCCTTGATTTGACACTCCAGATCTTTTTGGATAACACAATGTACACCCCTTCTCTTGCCAATGAGGTAACAGGTTACAACCTGTGGGAGGAGCTTACTCTGCATAATCATAATGAATAACGTTACAATAGTCAGTTTAATGATGATTTAGTTCATTAATATTTTATAAAACGATATAATCTTCACATAATGAAACAAAAATTATGTGCTTATGCATTTGTCTATTAAATAAGTTCTTAGATGAATTAGACTCTTTGGTATATGCAAGTTGAGGAAGAAAAAAGATAGGTATAAACATTATTATTATTATCATTATGTACAAGAGATATAATTTATTACAATTTCCATTTATTTAGACATACATTTAAGGTGAACTGATTGGGCTAACATTAAAACCTACGGTTCAAGAAACACATATTTGTAGTTCTTCAAAAGCTCATGTAGTTGACTAGGAACATTTTGGTAATTTTTTTTTCCTCTCTGAGTTTAGGCTTTTTTTTTTTTCTTTTTTACAATATTCTCATTCTTAGGGTTTATTTCTATTGTGTGAGTTTTCTGTTCGCTTTTGAGGCTTAGCTTATAGCTTTCTGTTATATTATTGTTTTCAAGATTCAGGTTTTATAGGGTAAGTTTAGGCTGTACTTATTTGCGGTTTCAATCTTAGAATTCATCTTTATATGGTAAGTTTCTGGTTTCTAGGAGTTTATTTTTTTTAATGTTTTCATTCTTAGAGGTAATTTTTATAGCGTAAGTATTTTGTTTGTTATGAGTTTAGACTTGAGTTTTTTGTTATTATCTTTATCTCAGGATTAATTTTACTATTGAGACAGACTTCTTCTTTTTCTAGACTATCTTTACAGAATAAGTTTTCGAATGACTGACCCCATTTTTTTTAGATTTTACATAACACTTATTTATCTTTTCTATTCTAGAGTATATTTTCTAGATGTTACTTAGCATTTATATATCTTTTCTTCCCTAGTAAATTTTTACTTTAGTAAATTTTTTCTTGTTTATTTTCCTGGTTTTCCTTTACTAAATAAGTTTTCATTTTACTTTTTCTGGTTTTCCGATTTGATAGTTAACACTTTTATCTATTTTTTCCGCTTTTTATAGAGTACATTCGATTTTTAATTTCCTTGGCTTTGATGGTCAAAGTAAGCTGAAAATCACCTTAATTATGATATTAATATATGATAATTATTTGTCTTATTTTCATATTCAATTTAATATATTTTATCAAAGAAAAAACACACTTCACAGTCACTTGCAAGAACACAGTATCACATTTCATTTGTATTATTTCTTTTGGAATAGTTAAAGACACTTGTATTTCCTCCATTTGTCTGTTTATATACTTTAATTTCACCACTTTGATAATATATTGAATTTATATTTTTTTCCTTAACACTGCATTGCTCACCTTATAGACACCATCACTGTAAAAATAATGATTATTCTCTTTTTTTCATTATTTACTAGGTATTGACTTATTTAACTAATAATAATAATAATAATAATAATAATAATAATAATAATAATAATAATAATAATAATAATAATAATAATAATAATAATGAGATACTTCTTGAAAGACTACCTACACTTGGAACCAATAGATTATTTTGGGGTTTTAATATTTTACCAGCAGTTAAAACAGTAAAGGTTGAAAGTACAGAGAGCAATTTGTTTTTCCTTCAAGAAAAAGGTTTTTTTTTTTAAATGAATCTCAAGATAAATTTCAGTTCATTTTTGAGTGTGTTTTTATGATTATTTTTATCTAACAAATAATGTGATAGTGGTAAGAGGTGATTTTTTTTTTTTTACATTTTCATAAGTTTCATCAGAGGATTTTTAGCCAATGAAAATTTGGATAGTTTTTCCGATGTTTATACTAATTAACAAATCTTATCAATTCTTCTATTGCTATTTTTATATTTGCAATTAAAATGTGTTCGTAAGCAAGAAGTAAATAGAAAGTAGTCTCCTCTTTTAAAGTCATATCACTATTCCCACATCGCTAACGCCGCTAGGAATTCCCAGTGTCAGGAATTATCGTCCCATGCTGGAACCAAGAGAATCTTATTTTGGAATCAAGGAAAAGTATTTTCCCATGGCCTTTAGCATCAAATATAGAGCGGAAATTTTTATATATTTTGAAACCAAGGAAAGGGGGTTTAACTATATCTAACAAAAATTAACCATGGCGATTTTAATTTATATTGCAACTAGGAAAGAGTAGTTTTCATTGGCTATTAAAAGAAAATTATACAGCAGTGATTTTAATTTATTTTGGAATCAAGTATAGATATATTTCCCTGACTTTTAGAATTCAAAAGTAAATAGGAATTTTAATTTAGTTTGGAACGAAGGGAAGAGAATTTTTCAATGACTTAAAACTCAAATATAAAGTTGAGATTTAATTTATTTTTGAACCAAGAAAAAATAATTAGCCGTGTTTTTAAATTTCATATTTTGCAGTTTCTTTTGATTGCTGTTTATAGCCATTTCAGCTCAACCATTTCTTAGCTCCCCCCCACAACCCCTTTTTCCACAAAGCACGACAAAGTGAATAGGAGATACGATGAGGGATGCAAGACGTCAAGAGGAGTTTGGTTTTAGCTGTGGATGGGGGGAGGTTTGTTTATCTACTAACTCTGACTTTGAGAAGATTGCCTGAGGGATGAGTAGACCGAGAGAGAGAGAGAGAGAGAGAGAGAGAGAGAGAGAGAGAGAGAGAGAGAGAGAGAGAGAGAGAGAGAGAGAGAGAGAGGAGAGAGAGAGGAGAGAAGAGAGAGAGAGAGAGAGAGAGAGAGAGAGAAAGAGAGAGAAGAGGGGAGCGATATTATGAAAAACTAAGAGGGGTAATATGAAGAATGGAAAAGATGAACATGGAAGAATAAATGGGGGAGGAAGAGAGGAAGGGGAAGGGGGGTCTTGTTTGCTGTACAAGGCAAAAGGGGAGAAGCAGAATATGAATGTAGGGATAAAAGGGCATAAGTGCTCTATCCTCGAACATAGGAATGCGAATTGGGGTAGCCAGGCTATATATATATGCAAGGTGGAAGTAGTTATATATATATATATATATATATATATATATATATATATATATATATATATATATATATATATATATATATATATATATATATATATATATATATATATATATATATATATACATGTTATGTATATATATATATATATATATATATATATATATATATATATATATATATATATATATATATATATATATATATATATATCTGTGTGTGTGTGTGTTTTTTTTCGTTTTGGCAGACGGTGAATGCAGCTTGATGTTAAAATGCCTTTTTTAGGCTGTCTCGCAACTTCGCTCATGGCTGATTCTTCCTACGTTTGACAAGCAGACCCTGTTGCAGAAAATGCAACGTGATATGAATAAAATTTGCAGACTTTAATAATAATAATAGTAATAATAATAATTATAATAATAATAATAATAATAATAATAATAATAATAATAATAATTATAATAATAATAATAATAATAATAATAATAATAATAATAATAATAATAATGATAGTAATAATGAATTGAATAAGTATATCCAGAGGTTGTTTTTCATGTTCTTTTTGTCTATTAATATGTGGATTAAGACCGGTTTTTTTTTCTTTCCAAAATAAGTTGTTAGTGTAGAGTAAAAAAATATCAGTGGTAAAGGGGAATGT
>JAXCGZ010016324.1:0-2500 GCA_037179515.1 Halocaridina rubra
TGCTGCATTTTTCTGACGATCAGGAACACGAGTAGGATGTTTGATAATTTGCTCCAGATCGTGAGTAGTAGAGAAAGCAAGGGCCTCACTTCCTCCCACATCAGTGTGAGAGGAATGAAGCCACACACTGAGGTGTTTTTGAAGTCTCCAATGTAGGGAACTTCGGCATGTGGGTGAGAAGATAGCAAGGACTCAAGGCACGAGGACAGATATTCAAAGAAAGACACAAACTCGATGGAGTTTGGAGAACAGTAGCAGAAGCAAAGGATGACAGTGATAGTGGAGAGATAGACTTTTAGCCAGAGAACATCAAATTCGGGAGATTCAAGGTCCAAAAGCCTCGCTGTAGGAGTGTAAATATTGCCGTAGGCACTGACCCCACCTTTGGAATGAAAACGAGTATACAGATTATACTGAAAGATTTGAAATGGGTCAGTGGAAGCATGTATAGACAGCAGGGCTTCAGATAGGAGGAGGAGGTTAGGGAGGAAAATACCCAAGTGCTGTTCCATAGACGAAAGATTAGAGTTCAGCCCACAAATATTAGAATAGTGAAGAGTGAAAGAAGCAGATCTATTGGGAGGTGTAAGGTTAAGGGCAGAACCGTTACTACCGATAGGCATGTCTGCCCTCAAGCCAATAGTGGAGCCAACACAATCCCCGGAGATTCATCTTACTCCTCTATGCCGGATACTAGGGGCCATTAGCTGTGGACCTTCCATAAATAATAACAAATGTGAGGAAAAAAGAGAGAAAAAGAGACATATGTGGGGAGTGTTGTGGCTTGTCATATGTAATGGAATAGCAAGAGATGTGTAATGAATACGCCAGAATATACAGTGTAGATGTAGGCATAAGGAAAGAACCATCCTGAAGGAAGACTCAACCTGGAACTGTCTGGAACAGTCCTGGTTGCTTTCTAATACCTTCAGTGTTAGTCATTCAACCAGCGGTTAGTGCCATGGCCAACCTACTAAATATATATATATATATATATATATATATATATATATATATATATATATATATATATATATATATATATATATATATATATATATATATATATATATATATATATATATATATATATATATATATATATATATATATATATATATATATATATATATATATATATATATATATATATATATATATATATATATATATATATATATATATATATATATATATATATATATATATATATATATATATATATATATATATATATATATATATATATATATATATATATATATATATATATATATATATATATATATATATATATATATATATATATATATATATATATATATATATATATATATATATATATATATATATATATATATATATATATATATATATATATATATATATATATATATATATATATATATATATATATATATATATATATATATATATATATATATATATATATATATATATATATATATATATATATATATATATATATATATATATTTACATGTATATAATATATATATATATATATATATATATATATATATATATATATATATATATATATATATATATATATATATATATATATATATATATATATATATATATATATATATATATATATATATATATATATATATATATATATATATATATATATATATATATATATATATATATATATATATATATATATATATATATATATATATATATATATATATATATATTTATATATATATGTATATATATATATATATATATATATATATATATATATATATATATATATATATATATATATATATATATATATATATATATATATATATATATATATATATATATATATATATATATATATATATATATATATATATATATATATATATATATATATATATATATATATATATATATATATATATATATATATATATATATATATATATATATATATATATATATATATATATATATATATATATATATATATATATATATATATATATATATATATATATATATATATATATATATAGGTATGACAACAACTAAATTGACAAAGAGGTTAACATTTCACTTACAAGAAGACGCCCCCAAATATCATCTGATGAAAAAACACCACACCTCCATCACGTAAAATGTTGGAGGAAAATACGAAAATATATTATACAAATAAACTTTTTCGACGTCTGCAAATTCTAGAAGTTCTTTACAAACATAAGTTAGAACATTCTATGAGATGTGCAAACGAAAAAATTGTATTATTATGCCAACTCTTGAGAGTAAAGAGCAGAGGCCAAAGAAAAGGATGCTTGGCATCCATCCTCCAGCAACTCTGAAAACTTCTCAGAGAAACTGAATATTTTTGGTGAATATAAATTAAAGGCGGATATTAGATATCATAACCTCCATCCACTACCAACTAGATGATCATTTGATAATGTACGAAGCTCTACGAAATGCTATGAATTATCTTAATCTCAACAATAATGAA
>JAXCGZ010016324.1:7500-10000 GCA_037179515.1 Halocaridina rubra
ACGTAAACGAATCAAAACCCCTAATATTTTGGTTGAAGATTTAGAAATATGGATTATGTGATTCCTCCAAGACAAGTTAGAGGCTATATGGATTCCTAATATGTTGATAGAATTAAGAGAATAAATTTCGTTAGTTCCGGAGACAATAGGGTTATCAGGAGGAGAAGAAGATAAAGAGATAATCAGAAAGTGTGTTTTGGAGGCATTGAATTTAACTGAATTTTTATTGCCCCAGTCAGATACTCTATGCAATTTGGAGTTGAGAGTAGAAGAAAGAGTAATACAAGACTGATTACGAATAGAAGGTGAAGGTTGTGAAGAAATGGCAGAGGAAAAGTGAAGAGTTAAATCATCAGCAATGGCATGAAGAAGAGAGGAGATGGGGATTATAAAAGATTATTGATGAAGAGAAGAAACAGAGTAGGTGAAAGAACAGAGCCCTGTGGAACACCACTGGTAACAGAAAAAGGGCTAGATATCACGCCATCAACAACTACAGATATAAAATAGTCAGTAAGAAAACTGGAAATCAGAGAACATAAAAAAGGAGCAAAGTCATAGGCAGGGAGTTTGGCCAACAGAGCCTTGTGCTAGAGAAGATGACCATACATGTGTAAGATAGGACAGGAGATCACCAGTGGATCTTGCCTTGCGGAAGCCGTACTGGTGATTGGAGATAAGTGAGTTAGATTCAAGGCGTTTCAAGAAGTGAGCATTGAGCAAAGTTTCGAAAACTTTAGCAATAAAGGAGGTTAGGGCACTAGGTCGGTAGTTTGAAGGAATAGAGCGGTCACCCTTCTTAGGAACAGGTTGAACTACTGGATGTTTCCAAGATGAAGGATAGATACTGGTTGACAGAATGAGGTAAAAAAGATGGCAAAGCATGGGAGCCAATTTATATGCAAATTCCTTAAGGAACCTTGCAGGGATACCATCGGGACCAGTTGCCTTATTTGTCTTTAGAGACCGAAGAACCTTATGAACTTTGCATGAAGAAAGGATAAGGGAGGGCATAGTTTTAGAGAGGGGAAAAGATTGAGGAACAGGTGCGCTGAAGTCGTTCATGGAAGAGTTGGCAGAAAAATGAGAGCCAAAGAGAGTGGCTTTGTCAGTGGGAGAGCAAGCTATAGAACCATCAGAACAAATGAGAGGGGGAAAGCTTGAGTTACGGAAATTATTGTAAAGGTTTTTGCTAATGACCAGAGGCATTTCTCAGTGGGAAAGGATGTAAGGTCATCAACTTTCCTTCTTATAGATGAAGCCTTAAACCATCGAATCTGAGCAATACAGCCATTCATAGCTACAATAAAAGCAGAGCGAGTTAAATCGGAAGGAGAGGCTTGGTAAGATTGTTGCCTGATTCCTGGCCTGGATAGCCATGGGGCAGGCACGGTCAAACCAAGGTTTAGATGGAGATGAAGTTTTTGTAGAAGAGGGGATGTATGCCTCCATTCCCACGGTCATAATCTTGGCAACTTTTAGAGCTACCAGATCATGGTTGTGGGCCCGAAAGCAGTAGTTATCCCATTGTAAGTCAAAGAGGAAGTTACGCAAATTTTCATGTTGCGTATGCTCAAAGTGCCAAAGGCGGCACTGAGTAGGAGGGATTGGTGGAGGGGGAGCAAAATTTACAGAGACTGAGATCATAGAGTGTTCAGATTTACCAAGAAGAGAAAGCACAGAATAAGAGTAGTTTGAAGGATTCGAAGTAAAAAGTAGGTCAAGAGTGTTTGCTGCATTTTTCTGACGATCAGGAACACGAGTAGGATGTTTGATAATTTGCTCCAGATCGTGAGTAGTAGAGAAAGCAAGGGCCTCACTTCCTCCCACATCAGTGTGAGAGGAATGAAGCCACACACTGAGGTGTTTTTGAAGTCTCCAATGTAGGGAACTTCGGCAGGTGGGTGAGAAGATAGCAAGGACTCAAGGCACGAGGACAGATATTCAAAGAAAGACACAAACTCGATGGAGTTTGGAGAACAGTAGCAGAAGCAAAGGATGACAGTGATAGTGGAGAGATAGACTTTTAGCCAGAGAACATCAAATTCGGGAGATTCAAGGTCCAAAAGCCTCGCTGTAGGAGTGTAAATATTGCCGTAGGCACTGACCCCACCTTTGGAATGAAAACGAGTATACAGATTATACTGAAAGATTTGAAATGGGTCAGTGGAAGCATGTATAGACAGCAGGGCTTCAGATAGGAGGAGGAGGTTAGGGAGGAAAATACCCAAGTGCTGTTCCATAGACGAAAGATTAGAGTTCAGCCCACAAATATTAGAATAGTGAAGAGTGAAAGAAGCAGATCTATTGGGAGGTGTAAGGTTAAGGGCAGAACCGTTACTACCGATAGGCATGTCTGCCCTCAAGCCAATAGTGGAGCCAACACAATCCCCGGAGATTCATCTTACTCCTCTATGCCGGATACTAGGGGCCATTAGCTGTGGACCTTCCATAAATAATAACAAATGTGAGGAAAAAAGAGAGAAAAAGAGACATATGT
>JAXCGZ010016324.1:12500-22925 GCA_037179515.1 Halocaridina rubra
TATGACAACAACTAAATTGACAAAGAGGTTAACATTTCACTTACAAGAAGACGCCCCCAAATATCATCTGATGAAAAAACACCACACCTCCATCACGTAAAATGTTGGAGGAAAATACGAAAATATATTATACAAATAAACTTTTTCGACGTCTGCAAATTCTAGAAGTTCTTTACAAACATAAGTTAGAACATTCTATGAGATGTGCAAACGAAAAAAAATTATTATTATGCCAACTCTTGAGAGTAAAGAGCAGAGGCCAAAGAAAAGGATGCTTGGCATCCATCCTCCAGCAACTCTGAAAACTTCTCAGAGAAACTGAATATTTCTGGTGAATATAAATTAAAGGAGGATATTAGATATCATAACCTCCATCCACTACCAACTAGATCAGGGGTGTGCAACCTTTTTTCCCAAAGGGCCACTAGTCACGACTCTGCTGGTATGGAGGGCCACATAACCTTACTATTTCATGCTATTTACTACGATCGAAGACATATTATGTGAGATTATACTAATAAAGATAGATAATTAGTTTGTTACTGATTTTATTTAAATTGGGATCACAGAAATAAGAATTGTCTGAAACAAAAGTATTTTCCTTACTATAAATGAGCAAATGAAAGGCTACCGTACCTTATTATTATAATGTACAAACATAAATAATTACTTATTATTGGTTAACTGGGATCATTAACATAAGAATTATCAAACACAGACATTCATTATTGAGCAAATGAAATGCTACCCTAGTGAGATGGTTGATGTTGCATTTGGGACACCAACTCATCAATATCAGGCTGTATGGATGATGTGGCTACACGCAGGGTACATTCCAAATGTTCATCAGTAAGTAAAGAGCTATGCTTGTTTTTAACTAGATTCGTTTTTGAAAAAAGCTGCTCACATACATATGTGCTACCAAACACTGCCATCATTTTCCTTGCATGAGCAGAGAGTTCTGGATACACTGTTACTGATACATGCTTCTTATAAAACCGGTATACTGAACTATCATCAAACTTCTTTCTTAGTTCATCATTGCACTGTAGTTCAATTATATCCATCTGTATGTCCTCGGGAATTGCTGTCACATCCACAGAAAAAGGAGACGCAAAGGCTTCAATGGCTTGTGAATGTTTCTTGAGGTCACCAAATCTTTCTGAAAATTCCTCTTCTAAGACTGCCAATTTGTCACCATACTTCTGATACTGAGAGTTGCTAGTGTCATGGTTTTTCAGTGTAGGAAAGTGGGCTGGGTTTTGGTTTCTGATTTGTGACTCCCACAGACGCAATTTTATCTGGAAGCCTTTGATCAGTGAGAACATCTCATTTATTAGTTGATCTTTTCCTTGAAGTCTAACATTCAGTGCACTAAGATGATCAGTTATATCTACTAAAAATGCTAAATCACATCTCCATTCCTTATCTCTCAATTCAGGGATAGCAGTACCTTTCATATCTAAGAACAGCGCAATTTCTTCCAAAAGGTCATATGCTCTCTTCAACATTCCTGCTTTGCTTAGCCACCTTACCTCACAAAAATACTTCACATCACTGTACTCTGCATCAATGTCTGCCATTAACTGCTGAAACTCGCGGTGATTTAGACCTCTTGACCTAATGAAATTGACAGCTTTCACGAGAATATTAGTCACATGCTGAAAGTTTATTGTCTTCGCACATAAAGCTTCCTGGTGTATGATACAATGCAGGACAATAAGTGAGCCGAAGTCAATATTTTGAGACCCCATTCTAGTCTTCAGTAATCCAACAACCCCATTTCTCTGACCAGACATCGCAGGCGCACCATCTGTTGTAATGGAAACTAAATTAGTGTAGTCCAGTCCAAACCTTGCCAATGCTTTTTCCAATTCATCAAAAATAGATTGTCCTGTTGTGGTCCCCTTCATGCTATGTAGTGAAGCCATTTCCTCTGTAATATTATAGTCATTGTCAACTCCCCTAATACACACAGCCACTTGTGCAGTGTCTGCGGTGTCACAACTCAAGAGCAACAGAGTATGAAGAAAAAGCACTAACTCGCTTGGAAATTGTACTTTCAGTATTCCCTGAAAGACTGTCTGTTCTTCTAGCAACAGTATATCTTGAAAGGCTTATGTTTTCAACTAGTTTCTTTTTTTCAGGAAACATATTGTTTGAGGCTACACACAAACATTCTTTAACTACCTCACCATCAGAATAGGGCTTGAGTCTTTTTGCAAGGATTTGACTAATGAAAAAGCTTGTTTTGAGAGATGCATCATATTCCTTAAGTTTCTTTGTAAACACTGACTGTTGTCCTTTCAGAGATTTCTGCAAGAATGATATTTTTTCTTTGCGTGCTTCACCTGTCATATTTTCATATTCTTTGTGCTTTGTGATGTAGTGTCTTTTGATGTTATATTCTTTTAAAACAGAAATGTTTTCATGGCACACAAGGCACAATGCTTTCCCCCCTGACTGTATGCATAAATATTGTTCAGTCCATTTCTCTTGAAAACTCCGGTTTTCATCTTAAATCTTGCGTTTTTTACTCTTAGAAGCCATTATTAGTGCAATAAGATTTCTCCTGCTGAGCAAAATATATAATAGGAAAAAGTTAACTTTAAATCAAAGACTAACTCTAATTAAGTTGTTTATGTTGCAGTATTGTGATTGGCTTTAGAAAACTTGCAAGCAAAACATTTTGAGAATTATATATTTCTGCTGAAAATGTGGTATTAATTATATTGCAATCTATTATATTTTTCTTAATTAAAGGCTTTAATTAAGAATAATGTAATAGATTGCAATATAATTAGTACCAAATTTCAGCAGAAATATATAATTCTCAAAATGTTTTGCTTGCAAGTTTTCTAAAGCCAATCACAAAACTGCAACATAAACAACTTAGAGTTAGACTTAGAATACCGGTAATCACAAATCAACCACAACAAATGAAGCACACTGATTTCACCACTTGAGTCTGAGATAAACTGAGAACTATATTAATTCCTGTACGGCTGTACTGCAAAGCATAGCAGAGAGTGTAAAATCCAACCTTAAAAATAATGATCGTTTCGGTGTTTACAATGATCTTAAAAGGAGTTACTGGTAACGATGACCCCTCGTACCATCGGTTATTGAGGAAGGGTTGTTGATGAAAACACGAGAGAGAGAGAGAGAGAGAGGAGAGAGAGAGAGAGAGGAGAGAGAGAGAGAGAGAGAGAGAGAGAGAGAGAGAGAGAGGAGAGAGAGAGAGAGAGAGAGTGTTGTTGGAATATTCAGTTCGAGGCGCTCTCTCCTTCTCTCTCTCTGAGGGCCGCACTATAGCTTATTTATTTTTAGGAGAAAGGGCCGCAATGAAAGCCTTTGAGGGCCGCATGCAGGTTGCACACCCCTGCATTAGAGTATAACTCATGCAATATTAGAGAGAGAGAGAGAGAGAGAGAGAGAGAGAGAGAGAGAGAGAGAGAGAGAGAGAGGAGAGAGAGAGAGAGAGAGAGAGAGAGAGAGAGAGAGAGAGAGAGAGAGAGAGAGAGAGAGAGAGAGAGAGAGAGAGAGAGATAAAAGCTTCAAAAGTTGATTCATTAAACTTTTGTTGAAGGAAGGCGGTATGATACCTCTGCCATGACCAGCGTAGCGGAAGTAAGGGAGAAGAATAATAATATGATTATTGTGATGATACTACTACTACTACTACTACTACTACTACTACTACTACTACTACCTATGATGATAATAACAATAATTATAATAATAATGATAATAATAATAATAATAATAATAATAATAATAATACTTATTATTATTATTATTGTTGTTGTTATTATTATTATCTTGTACCAACCTCCTGTGAGGCATCAAAGAAGAGGGAGAGTCGAGGGGAGTATAACTGCTCCCCAAACTTTTTTTTTTTTTATGTCGGCTACCCCCACTTTTAAAGGGGAAACAGCCACGGTATATGTATGTATGTATTATTATTATTATTATCATTATTATTATTATTATTATTATTATTATTATTATTATTATTATTATTATTATTATTAATATGGATGTTATGATTTAAATCAAATTACTTAAGTCACTTCATTTAATTCGATGTAAATCAGAAAAAAAAATAATCTTAAATTAAATCAGAATT
This sequence comes from Halocaridina rubra, assembly GCA_037179515.1. Classification (NCBI taxonomy): domain Eukaryota; kingdom Metazoa; phylum Arthropoda; class Malacostraca; order Decapoda; family Atyidae; genus Halocaridina; species Halocaridina rubra. Next base: position 16,630 of record JAXCGZ010016324.1, read on the forward strand.
ATTATTATTTATTTTTTTTCTATTAAATATATGTCTAATTCCTTTTAGTTAAATATACAGCTACGCAATTTATTCCTTCAGAAATTAATTTAATCCTTCTCCTCGTTAATGATTTACCTTCTAAATGCCGGTACTCGATTAGTTCCCCCTGAGGGAAGGTGAGGATACTTCCTCCTTGATCCCCTGCGTGTCGTAAAAGTCAACTAAATGGGGCAGAATGAGGGGACTGGAAATTCCCGCATCTGTATTTTATTCCCGCATAGTCAGTATATTATGCCTTGACTCAGCCATCCCTCTGATAAAGGGAAATATGGCTTTTGTATATAGAAATTTGATTAGAAGTCAAATTATTTCACATTTCACATTTACTTTGAATGAAAATTTCAGGTTATTTCAGTTTTATTTCAGTTTTTAGAAGTAATAAAGCTACAGACATGAGATGAAGATAGTGATATTTTGAGCAAAAAATAAGCAGAGCTTTGACGCGTTTCCACTCTCTGGCCAATGTCATAGATCAAAGGTATCAAGGTATGCCTCTGACTTCCAAGAAGCAACACACTGGAGATCAGAATGTTTGTGAGTGTCATTTATGTTAGTGCCATTATGTTAGTGCCATTTCTGTTATCTTCCAACGTTCATTTTGTTCCATGGAAGAAGGGCATCATTTAAAGAGCTTCATTTTGGGAAAAAAAATTGTGTAGTCTCCGTGGCGAAATGGTAGCGTCCGCGACTCAGAGGCGGCAGGTCGAGGGTTCGCGCCTAGTCACGGACTGAGGCTAGTAAGGGCATACACGCAGGGTAACGATTACATCTGCCAAAACAAGTCCTTCGCAAGAAGGCAACCGTCCTAGCCCTTGATAGAAAAGGGGGTTCGTGACGTAAAACCGAATCCTATCCATTTTGGCAAAAATTTTGTAGAATCCCTCTCCCTCTTTGCATGATGAAATATATTGCAAATTATTTTAATGAAAATGTAGTGGGTGCTACTGAACAGTTATTTACAGCAAATGCATCAGTAGCAGGTTTTGATAGGATTTTTCCAATTAGATCAGTAAAAGGAATCAAAGTTGGACACTGTTCTTAGGCATTTCAACTAAATATGTTTTAACAATTTCATTTTTATATCTCATCCCTGAGAAGAGAGATTTGTTGTTTTAGATTCTTCACCCACGGATCGATGGAACAGGTCATGGAGGACCCATAGGGCGGTCGCCATCCGGCACAGGCCCCAACCCCCCAGTGTGGTGCCCAGCCACAGCAGTAACCTCACCTTAAACAGCTTAAACTCTCTTGCCTGGACGAGGCGCGATCCGTCGACCTCGCGAATGCGAGGCCAGCGCGTTACCACCGTACTAGCCAGGAGGCTCTGAGAAGAGAGAGAAATATGTTTACTATTGTTCATTTTTATTCAGAGTTCAGGACATGGTATCAAACCATAAGCATTTCTTCTGAGCTCATTTTCAATATTACTTTTGTTTTTAAAGGATGAAAAATTGAAGACGAATTTTTAACAACTACAGTTTTTTTTTTCCAAGAGAGTATAAAAACTCTCATTTGTTTTGATGGTTCTATAACTTGCTCTCCCACTGACAAAGCCACTCTGTTTGCCTCATTTTTCTGCCAACTCTTCTATAAACGATATTAGTATGTTGATATTAATATATTCCGTGTAATGTGTTACAATTTCGAGTTAAGGTGGACAGATGCAGGTTGAAGCAGGGGGATTAAGGCTGGATGCCCTTCTCAACACCATTCAGTGGGTTCGAACCCACGTTTGTCAAGCTAGTCACTTCCCGACATGCGGACTCCGCCTCTGTGGTATTATTAGATTTACTTTACCAGTGGTGTACAATATAATTGTATTGATTACTTCCAGTTCATAATTTTAACTAATATGCTATCTACATACTTTGGCCAAATTTAGTTCAACATAACCAAAAAAAAATTAAAATTGGTTGCCTGGGAGCGTACATACACACACACACACACACACAGGCACATGGACAAGGAAATGTTCAGAAATATTTATGTAACCTATGTGAGGCCAAAACTCGAATATGCAGCCCCCTTTTGGAATCCGCACTTGAAAAAGCACATAGCTAAGCTTGAAAAAGTTCAAAGACATGCCACGAAACTGGTGCCAGAAATACGCAATCTCGGTTATGATGAGAGGCTGAGGGAATTAGACTTGCCATCACTCGAAGCTAGAAGAGTAAGGGGGGATATGGTGACAGTCTTTAAATTCCTTCATGGTTATGATAGAGTGGATAGGGATCGATATTTCGATATGGCTGGCTCTAGAACTAGAGGTCATAGTTTGAAGCTTCGGAAGAAAACTTGTTTGCAGGATGTAAGGAAATACTTTTTCAGTGTAAGAGTAGTTGATAATTGGAATTCGCTAAGCGAGGAGGTAGTTAATGCTACCTCAATCCATAGTTTTAAGGACAGGTATGATAAGTATCACTAAGTCTAAAAATGGAACCGATCAGGAGACGGGAAGATACGAGCTTTGGGCTCTTTCCCGTAAACACAATTAGGTAATCACAATTAGGTAATCACACACACACACACACACACACACACACACACAGATATATATATATATATATATATATATATATATATATATATATATATATATATATATATATATATATATATATATATATATATATATATATATATATATATATATTTAATGATTGCGACACCAGGACGGGCCAAAAAAATAAAATAAAATAAAACAGCCCCCACCGAGCCCGGGCACGAAGAATACATTAAGTAAAAAGTAACAGAGATGGAGAGTGTAATGACTTGTCAGAAGTGATGGGATAATAAGAGGTGTGTAATGAATATCCAAGAATATTCAGTGTTGATGTAGGCATAAAATATAACCGTAACTGAAGGAAGACTTGACATCGAACTGTCCTGGACAGTCCTATTCAAGTTTAATATATATATATATATATATATATATATATATATATATATATATATATATATATATATATATATATATATATATATATATATATATATATATATATATATATATATATATGAGCTGCCGGTGGTGTTGGTTATATCTTAATTACCTTTCTGTAATTAGTTCAACCTCCTACTCTTTGTCTCTGAGAGATGAGAGGAAATGAGTCAAAAGGAGACAGCTGATTATTATTACTGCTCTCTCTCTCTCTCTCTCTCTCTCTCTCTCTCTCTCTCTCTCTCTCTCTCTCTCTCTCTCTCTCTCTCTCTCTCTCTCTCTCTCTCTCTCTCTCTCTCTATATATATATATATATATATATATATATATATATATTATATATATATATATATATATATATATATATATATATATATATATATATATATATATATATATATATATATATATATATATATATATATATATATATATATATATATATATATATATATATATCTCTGTGTGTGTGTGTGTGTTTGTATGTGTGTATTTTGTTTAGGAAGGGGATCCGGCCGTAATGCTCTGACCCAAACCTGGATGTGGATAGGCCCAAAAGGAATAGGTATTTAGATAGATGTTATTCGCCCAGACGTTCATTAATACACAAGACGTATAGTCTAGTGTAATATAAATGAAATTTTTAGTGAGTTTAAAAATAAAATAAGATTTAGAGGCAAGATTAGGATTTTTTTTTATCTGAGATTGATAAACGGAGGAATTGTTGTATGGATTCTCCACCCACGGATGGGTGGAACGGGTCATGGAGGACCCATAGGGCGGTCGCCAGCCGGCACAGGCCCCAACTTCCACTGTGGTGACCAGCCACAACAGTAACCTCCCCAGTAAACAGCTTAAGCTCTCTTGCCTGGACGAGGCGCGATCCGTCGACCTCGCGAATGCGAGGCCAGCGCGTTACCACTGTACTGGCCAGGAAGCTCAGAGGAATTGGATTGCAAAAATGCCATAACCTCACTTGGTATTCGTAAATGAAAGATAAGAAAAAAATGATGAAAGATAAAAATGATAAATGGTGATGATCCAGTTTTACGTCACGGGCTCCCCTTTTCTTTAGTAAGGGCTCTTACCCCGAGTGATAGCCCTTTCTCGAACCGACGACCTGACGAATCAAAGTCGCACACAGATTAATAAGGATATAAGTACAAATGCAGACAAAAAAAACAAATGAGTAAAAGAAATGAAGAGTAGATTAATTAAAAAATACAAGCGAGCTAATAAATGAATATATAAAAAAAAGAGTTTATTAAGAGATTGCCGAATAAATACAAACTATAATTCTCTTTTTCAATTCATTATTAATATATATATATATATATATAATATATATAATATATATATATATATATATATATATATATATATATATATATATATATATATATATATATATATATATATATACGCATATGCATACACTCGAGTTGTTATGGTTTAAATTTCCTAATTTAAATCAATTTATATCAGAGTAGAAAAAAAAATGAATGATTGAAACTGAAATACCATTACTACGAATATGATCATATTTCTAATTTCCTTCTGGTAAATATACATCTAAACCATTTCTTGCAACGAAAATGGTTATAACTCTACTCCTTGCTAATGATTTAGCTATTATATATATTTCCTTCATTAGTACTAAATTAGTTTACCATTTCGAATTTACTTTGATGGAAAATTTCAGGTTATTTCAGTTTCATATTAATTTTTAGAAGTAATAAAGGTTCCGGTTTTACGTGACGGACTCCCTTTTCTACCAAGGGCTAGGACGGTTGCCTTCATGCGAAGGATTTGTTTTGGCAGATGTAACGTTACCCTGAGTGCATGCCCTTGCTAACCTGACGCCTCAGGACGCTACCGCTTGAGCCACGGTGACTACTTTAGAAGTAATAAAGGTAAAACTATAATTTCTAAGGGTACAATGTAAAGTTGATCCAGAATTGTACTTGTGTGATACACGTATTTGGGAATTCTGATGCCCCGTTTTCTTTGCCTTGAGAGGACAAGATCCTGTTCTGTTCACGTCACGGGCTCACCGGTCTTAAATGCCAAGTTACAAAGTACTTAAACGTTTTCACTTATACATCTTCGTAAATGGACACTGTCTATATTCTATATGATTTTAGTGAATAGTTGACACATTATAGTATTCATGTTTAAGGAGTTTTATATTTTCGTATATTAATTCATTAATATTTCAATAGTCACCGTGGCTCAGGCGGTAGCGTCCACGACGCTGAGGCATCAGGTCAAGGGTTCGCGACCCGTCACGATCTAAGGTTAGCAAGGGCGTGCACTTCGCAAGAAGGCAACCGTCCTAGCCCTTGGTTAAAAAGGGAGTCCGTGACGTAAAACCGGAACAAATCATTAATATTTCACTGATGTGAATACTTTCCAGCTGACATATAAAATACATGTTTACTTTTCCAATTTTGTTATAGAGTATTTTTTATATAGTTTTTCAGAAATGTTTTTTTTTTCTCAAATACACGCCACAAGAACAGTTGCAGTTATTTGTTTTTATCCTGCTGACCTTTTGGGGTGGGAGCACTGTGGTCGTTGGCTTAAAATAATAAGTACTGATTTAAATCAGAGAACTCAGATTTTAACAAAATAAAAAAGTCGATGTGTTTTATGAAATAAATTATATTTTCCAACAATGATATATATATATATATATATGTGTGTGTGTGTGTGTGTGTGTGTGCGTGCGCGTGCGCGTGCGCGTGTGTGTGTGTGTGTGTGTGATAATATAAACATACATAATCTCCGTGGCTCAAGCCGTAGCGTCCGCGACTCTGAGGCGTCAGGTTGAGGGTCCGCGCCCCGTCACGGTCTGAGGTTATGCTGGCGTCACACATAGCCAAAACTCCCTACCCGACTCTTAAGACCGCGTTCCGACGGAATCTTCGCTCAATCCTTGGAGATCCGGCAGATTTTTTAGCCGACAGGTGCATTCCTGTGCCTGTCGGAAGTGCGTCATATGTCAGCGTAAGCAGTCCTATGGATCGTAATTGCAATCGTACGGAGTAGTTTGGACACGTAATTTAGCGTACGACTGATCGTACGCAAACGTAAGTCTCATCATAGAAAAAGGGAAATTTAAATTTTTGACCGTTACGACTGGGCCAACCATGCTCCCGACGCTCCCGACCCATCGTAAGGGAACTTACACGTTCGTAGGGGGTTGTACGCAGTCGGGAAGAATACTGTAATTCCCCCAAAGGAAGGGTGTCGTGGCAAGAGAGAATGGTTTAAAGGACGACGTTTGTATCTTTAATTTTAGCATTTTATT
>JAXCGZ010016325.1:0-2500 GCA_037179515.1 Halocaridina rubra
CTTGCAGACCACAGATCACTAAAGTGACCCTAATAGTCTGCTCAACCTATTCCACGCAGTCTTGTAATCTATTAAGTTTTCCAGTTCATTGATTTCGTCATATAATATGTCATTTATACGTAATAAAGAGAAGAGTGTTGGGGGTGTGTTCCGTGTGATTATAAAGTAGTGTGTTGATAATAGTGCCGGCGCAAAGCGAGTCTCCCTTGTTTCACGAGGGGTGGCCAAACTGCCGTCGGTACTGGAGCGAATGTAGAGAGAGACGTCGGCGTGGTGCCGCCATGTGCGTTTCTGGAACTCTCTTCCATGTTGACTATGGAATGCCGGTGACTTTTACCCTAAGGACAGAGTGTATGTGATGGAAGGTGTGCCTGCGTTCAGCGTCCTTCATGAAAGAATGACGAACAATCTTGCCAGCAACTGACAACGCCTATTTAATTTCCAGATCATTTCCCGCAGCTACGAAGGTCCTTCTTCCTTTCCCTTCTCCGTCTCCCTCTTTGGCTATTGGTTGGGTTCACCCCCAGCTGGTTCTGAAGGCCAAGGTCTCCCCTCGCTCTCACTCTCCATCTTTTTTCTCTCTCTCTCTCTTTCTCTCTCCAACACCTCCGAAGTGGCGACTAACCCCACCAAATGAGCCAAAATATACCAAGGAGTGTTTATGTCAGTGAGACGCTGCGTAACACCTTAGAAAAACATCGAAAATGATGACTTCGTGAAAAAGATTCTGTCCCTCCCTCTCGTGCTTGTGAGTCGTGTTAGAATAGGTAAAAGCCATTGTCAAGGTGTATACATATGTGCTACAAAAATAGCGGTGTAGTGATCATGTCCTTCCCTTTAAGGTTATTGCATTAATATAGTGGCATCATATTTATTGTGCTATATTCTGTATATATATATATATATATATTATGTTTTTAGCTGTTTTGTTACATATGTCAGTCTCTCGGGAATCGTTTCCTTGTTAGTTCTGCCGTTGTGCCTTTTTGTTTACTACAAGAAAAGGAAATATTGCATATATATAAAAATAATGCCAACCAGTGGGAAGTGATTACGTGTTGCTTCAAGAATCCAATAGTCATTTGTGATGTGTCAGTGAGTGTAAGCCAAGTTAGTGCTGAACAGCTTCTTTTCCCATATCATACCTGTCTCTCAACTATAGCACCATGGATAAACTACTCCAAAAACTTCGACAAAATATGGTAAGTCACAATTAAAGTTTAAATTCAATTTATACATTCATAAATGCATATATACATACATACATACATACATACTACATACATACATACACATGTACACTCATATACCTACCTACCTACACCCACCCACCCACATACACATACATACATACATACATACATACATACATACATACATACATACATACATACATACATAAATACATACATACATACATACATACATACATACATACATACATACATACATACATACATACATACATACATAAATACATATATATATATATATATATATATATATATATATATATATATATATATATATATATATATATATATATATATATACACCATGAGACACCTCTTTCAGTGAGAAAAGTGCCTTGCAAGGCCATTTCCTCTTATAAGAGGAGTGGCTGAATCAAGGCAAAATACTCTGACTCTTTGGGAAGAGAAAATACAGAGGAGGGGATTCTCCATCCCCTCTCTCCGTCACATTTAGTAGACTCTCACAATACGCAGGGGAACATTGAAGAATACTGTAGCTCCCTTCCGTTTGGGGAATATATATATATATATATATATATATATATATATATATATATATATATATATATATCTCCGATGCCTTTCATATATATCTATATATATATATATATATATATATATATATATATATATATATATATATATATATATATATATATATATATATTAAATTTCCAATATATGTTATATTTAAATAAAATTGCTAATTTATCTATTATTTTTTTTCCATTATTTTATCTATATATTACATGCCATCAAAGCAGCAATTATATAGTGAGCACATATACAGAGAAGAGAGAGAGAGAATATAAAAAAAAAAAGAGAAAGGAATATATCACAGGAACTGCGAACTGAAGAAATTAGAACGAATAATAAAATATGAATTACTGGAGAAAAAAAAGCTAAGAAGATAACTTCGAAATAAGAAGCAGTGACAAACGGTGACACAGATACTTAAGTAGACAGGTAAAATAAATGGCAATGAGTAAAACATAACCATAATTTTCTTCATGTCTTAATGAGCTATGTTAAGGTTATGGAAAGGGTGCTACACTAGCATTCCAAGCGAATCGTAGGAGAAGACTAAAAGGGATATAGCAATATCTTCATCCTTAATATGTTTTCTTGTCACAATGTAATAAACAGACTAGGTGAGAAGGGGTAAGATATATGATAGAGTCTCGTTATCTTATATCCGTTTGTTACAGTTGGGGCGACCTTGATAGGTGTTGGATGCAAAAGCTTGT
>JAXCGZ010016325.1:12500-17500 GCA_037179515.1 Halocaridina rubra
GGAGGAGGTATCGAACTCAGTCTCATGGTATAGTAGAACAGTTATAAACCAATCAAGTAACACAAGGAGGAGGTATCGAACTCTGGCTCTCTGGTATGGTAGAACAATTAAAAAACCAATCAAGTGACACAAGGAGGAGGTATCGAACTCAGTCTCATGGTATAGTAGAGCAAATAAAATACAATCAAGTGACATCTCGAGGAGGTATCGAACTCCGTCTCATGGTATAGTAGAGCAGTTAAAAACCAATCAAATGACACGAGGAGGAGGTATTGAAGTCAGTCTCACAGTAAAGTAAAATAGTTAAAAACTAGTCAAGTGACACAAGGAGGAGGTATCGAACTCAGTCTCATGGTATAGTAGAGCAGATAAAAAACAATCAAGTGACATAAGGAGGAGGTATCGAACTCCGTCTCATGGTATAGTAGAGCAGTTAAAAACCAATCAAATGACACGAGGAGGAGGTATTGAAGTCAGTCTCGCAGTAAAGTAGAACAGTTAAAAACCAGTCAAGTGACACAAGGAGGAGGTATGGAACTCAGTCTCATGGTATAGTAGAACAGTTAAAATAACAATCAAGTGACGCAAGGAGGAGGGATCGAACTAAGTCTCTTGGTATAGTAGAGCAGTTAAAAAATACAATCAAGTGACACAAGGAGGAGGTATCGAACTCAGGCTCACGGTATAGTAGAGCAGTTAAAAACCAATCAAGTGACACAAGAAGGAGGTATCGAACTCAGTCTCATGGTATAGTAGAACAGTTATAAACCAATCAAGTGACACAAGGAGGAGGTATCGAACTCTGGCTCTCTTGTATGGTAGAGAAATTAAAAACCAATCAAGTGACACAAGGAGGAAGTGTCGATCTCAGTTTCATGGTATAGTAGAGCAAATAAAAAAACAATCAAGTGACATCAGGAGGAGGTATCGAACTCAGTCTCATGGTATAGTAGAGTAGTTAAAAACCAATCAAGCGACACAAGGAAGAGGTATTGAACTCAGTCTCATGGTATAGTAGAGCAGTTAAAAAAACAATCAAGTGACACAAGGAGGAGGTCTCGAACTCAGTTTCTTGATGTATGTAGAGCAGTTAAAAAAAACAATCAAGTGACACAAAGAGGAGGTATCGAACTCTGTCTCTTGGTATAATAGAGCGGTTAAAAAACCAATCAAGTGACACAAGGAGGAGGTATCGAACTCAGTCTCTTGGTGTATGTAGAGCGGTTAAAATATACAATCAAGTGACACAAGGAGGAGGTATCGAACAAAGTCTCATGGTTTAGTAGAGCAGTTAAAAATCAATCAAGTGACACGAAGTGACACAAGGAGGAGGTATCGAACTCTGGCTCTCTGGTATGGTAGAGCAATTAAAAAACCAATCAAGTGACACAAGGAGGAGGTATCGAACAAAGTCTCATGGTATAGTAGAGCAGTTAAAAAACAATCAAGTGACACGAAGTGACACAAGGAGGAGGTATCGAACTCTGGCTCTCTGGTATGGTAGAGCAATTAAAAAACCAATCAAGTGACACAAGGAGGAGGTATCGAACTCAGTCTCATGGTATAGTAGAGCAGATAAAAAAATATCAAGTGACATCAGGAGGAGGTATCGAATTCAGTCTCATGGTACAGTAGAGTAGTTAAAAACCAATGAAATGACACAAGGAGGAGGTATTGAACTCAGTCTCATGGTAAAGTAGAACAGTTAAAAACTAGTCAAGTGACACAAGGAGGATGTATGGAACTCAGTCTCATGGTATAGTAGAACAGTTAAAATAACAAGCAAGTGACACAAGGAGGAGGTATCGAACTAAGTCTCTTGGTATAGTAGAGCAGTTAAAAAATACAATCAAGTGACACAAGGACGAGGTATCGAACTCAGTGTCATGGTATAGTAGAGCAGTTAAAAACCAATCAAGTGACACAAGAAGGAGGTATCGAACTCAGTCTCATGGTATAGTAGTACAGTTATAAACCAATCAAGTGACACAAGGAGGAGGTATCGAACTCTGGCTTTCTGGTATGGTAGAGCAATTAAAAAACCAAGCAAGTGACACAAGGAGGAGGTATCGAACTTAGTCTCATAGTATAGTAGAGCAGATAAAAAACAATCAAGTGACGTCATGAGGAGGTATCGAACTCAGTCTCTTGGTGTATGTAGAGCAGATAAAAAACAATCAAGTGACACTAGGAGGAGGTATCGAACTCTGGCTCTCTGATATGGTAGAGAAGTCTCTAATTCATTAAGTGACAGAGTAGTTTGGAAGTGAAAAAATCAATGGCAGCTCAGACATGACAACAGTATTGTTTTAATTCACTATTTGACATTTAGGTAAGAGCCATTTGAAGTATTAAAATGACGACCCCTTCAGCTAGTTGGTGGCTCTATCATTACATCTTACTTCATTATTTTATTATTTTGAATACCAACAAATAATTTTATAGTTTGAATTTTATATGAAATATTAAGTAACTGTGTCAAGGATAGTTATAATTATGTAAATTATGTAAAAATAATTATTATTATTAGAATCATGGCCAAGAAGACAGTGCCGATGTGAAAGTTACTTGTAAATATAATGATAGATTATCTGTCGTACATATAAATGCACAATCTCTGTTATCCCATATACTAGAAATTGAACATATGCTTGTACAAGAAAATATTGATGTTCTTTGCATTAGCGAATCATGGCTGTATCCGTCAATTAATAATGCATTTATTAATATTCCTTCATATAATATTTATCGCTATGACAGTGGTAGAGGTGGAGGTGTATGTTTATTTGTTAAAAATTATTTGAAGGCCACTGAACTAAATCTTGAAACTGAGAAGCACGAAGGAGTGGAAGATAAATGGATCTCTGTCCAACATAAAAAGTTTCCTTCTATTATCATAGGCTGCGTGTACCGCCACCCCAAAGCCCCGGTAACCTCTTTTAGCTATATTTTGGACGTTTTTAAGGAGATAATTTTAAAAAACAAACCAGTTTTTATATATGGCGATTTTAATGATGATCAACTAAAAAGAGAAAATAAAATGAGTAGACTTATTAAGAATTTAAACCTAGAACAGATTATAAATAAACCAACTAGAATCACTCCCACTTCAGTTTCCCAAATCGATCTAGTAATAACAAACTCCAAACATATGATAACTAAGTGTGACGTAATGCCAAGCCCTATAGCAGACCACGAGGAAATTGTAATGTCCCTAAATATTCGCAAACCAAAGAGACAACCAATCTTTAAAACATTCAGATGCTAAAGAAACTATTCACAAGAATTACTTTGTAGTTTACTTATGAATGAAGTACATAAATTAAATGAAATTCTATATACCGATAATATAAATATACAAGTAAGAATTCTAACCAGTGTCTTATCATCATGTATAGATCGATGTGCACCACTCGTGACAAGAGAAATATTTCGTCCCCCCGCTCCTTGGATAACAGATGACATAAAAAACATTATGAAAGAAAGAGAAACTACAAAATGAAGTAAAACTACAAAGAGATAATATCCCTTTAAGAGAAAAGTTTACAGAGCAAAAGAAACAAGTAAAATCATTATTAAGTAGCAGTAAGAAACAGTATTACAAAAATGAATTTCAAAACGCTAAAGGCAATATCTCTGATACATGGAAAATTGGTAAAACCATGCTTTCCAATAACTGTAATAAAAGTAGTAACATATCAGTTATACCCGATGAGGTAGATGTAAGTGCTAAAGCAGAAGAGTTCAATAATTTTTTCGCTGAAGTGGGGAAAAAAACCTTTGAAAAAACAAAATAAGAAATAATAAATGAAATAAATAATAGTAATGGTGGTAATAATAATGATGATGGTAGTAGTAATAATAATAGTAATGTTGATAATGGTGTAAATAATAATGATGGTGGTAGTAATGGTAATGATAATAGTGATGATGGTAGTAATAATAATAATAATGTTAATTTGGAAGAACATAGTGCATTCAATAGAAGTAATGATGTCTTTAACCCTACTACAGTAGATTGTAATACAGTAATCTTAGTAATAAAAAATCTGAAAGACTCTAATGCATATGGATCAGATGGAATTTGTTTTCGTTTTATTAGAGATTCATTATTTGTAATAGCATATTATCTGACGGTAATAATCAATACTTCCATAGTTACCAATATTTACCCAGATTTATGGAAAAATCCCCATGTAATTCCTGGTTTTAAAAATGGAAATCCTGACGACGTCTCTAACTATAGACCAATCTCTTTACTACCAATTTTATCAAAGATACTTGAAAAGATTGTTGCAAATCAGTTAAGTGAGTTTCTTGAAAAAAAAATAAACTTATTGCAAAAAGTCAACACGGTTTCAGGCCCAAATTATCAACTGAAACTGCCTTATTGAAAATATCAGATGAAATATACAAAAATATAGCTAATAAGAAAATATCATTGCTACTACTACTCGACCTTTCTAAAGCTTTTGATAGTGTAAACCATAGTATTTTATTAGAAAAATGCAAAAAAATGAACATTGACCCAAGCTGGTTCGAGAACTATTTAAAAAACCGCTACCAGTCAGTCAGAATAAAAGATGTAGTTTCAAGTCCCAAGAAGGTATTGTTTGGGGTCCCTCAGGGATCGATCCTAGGACCTATACTTTTTCTAATATATGTAAACGATCTAGTAAAATATTTACCTAACTGTTATGTCATTCAATATGCTGACGATACTCAAATCTTAATTGAAGGAGAAATTAATGATTTAGAAAATATTATTCGTAGAGCAGAAGAAATTTTGTATATGGCTAAACGTTATTTTCTAAAAATTGGTTTGTTACTTAATGAAACGAAAACCCAATCTATTCTTATCGGATCCAGACAATTATTATCAGAAGTTGATGACAATCTTCATATAAATTTTAACGGTAATATCATTAAGCCAATGAACTCGGTAAAGAACCTAGGTGTCTATTTTGACCGTTACATGAATTTTGAAATGCATATAGATG
>JAXCGZ010016326.1:0-22827 GCA_037179515.1 Halocaridina rubra
CTTTTCAGCACGGTTTACTACTTCAATGCTAATTTCCATGGTGGTTTTCTCTTTTCTTCACAGCACTGCCATCAGACGTATCACTAACATGCTTGGGATATATAGTAAAGTCACTAACGAGCGAAGACAATGAGAGCGCAGACGAAAACGCTAGGCACAATGTGGCGGGCGCGAACATACTGTGCAGTGGTTTTTCATTCTCTTCTAATACTGCGTGACACCGTATTCTTACTCTACACTCAAGAAACAATTTCGAATAAAATCATATTAACAAGGATGTGTTTCTTTTTATCTTAAAGCCAATATAATCCTTCAATACAACCAAACATATAAACAATTAAATAAATAAATGCCATTAACTTGATAAATATGAATACAGCTGCGCTGCTGGCTGTGTATTGGCGTGTATTTAAAATAAAATCTTATTAACAGCTATGAGTTTGTTTTTTAAATTCAATATAACCCTGCAATATAACAAAATATTAAAACAAATAAAGCTATTCACTTGATAAATATGGATACAGCAGTGCTGATAGCTGTGTATTCGTCCAATGTGCTCATAAATTGTTCAGCACGTGCAGCTTGAATTTACCACACCAGCCAGGTAGGTTGAAAAATTATTATTTAGTGGCCTATGACGTAACGGCGAAACGACGTTATACAAGAACCCCCTTAAAAACATCTCATCATGCAAAATTTCTTAATAAGGTATTTTCATAAAGAACTCAGCTTTTGTAAATCAAAGTTAATCCAACTGCTTTGTTGTAAGAAATGATACTGTTACAGTGTCTTGCTCATTTTGAAGTTCTTCCAGAAATTAGACTAGCGTTCTCATCTCAACTGATCTCATGTAAAACAAGCAAAGATGAGCATTATATGAAAAAGCAACAATGTTTACTTATGAAGCCATCTGTCAGGATTTCAAGAGGGTTTTTATCATTAAAGATAAATCAGTTCTTAATCTAACTTGTTGACTTGCTGATGATGATATACAAGTTTCAATATTCAGTTGTCTCCACCTGAAAATAAAGATAAAAATCAACTATGTAGTAATATGTATTTAATTTTACATCCATAAATTAACCTTCTAATTTTTTAGCAATTTCTATGGTTATTCAGTATGCAATTCACACCATATTCTACAATAACAATCTTTAATAGTAAACAAAACTTTTTATACTTATATGAATACCAAGCAAATTAATAACTCTGCCTCTGATGTGAAACATTGTACTTTAAAATATTTTACAGACATGAAAGCAAGCATTAAAAAAATCTACAAGGCAGAGAATATTACTCAGCCAGGTCAGAAGGCTAAGAGAATACACTGTATGATGTTATGAGAGGCAGATACAACTCACTGCAAGATCTTATGGTTAAATAAATGTGTTAGCTCTCTGCTCACATATATTGGTCCAAAGATTGCTTATTTCCAGCGATTCATACGCCAACTCTGCTGAACATTGGTGATGAGTGCTAGCTCCTCCTGAAGCAAGAAGAGTAAACACACAATTCAAGAGTCAATAGTGAAACAGTATCTTTAATAAATCAAATTATCAATAAAAGCCACTTAAACACCTAATAGCAGTTTTTATCTCAAAGCAATAAACTATCACTTATGCATGAATGGTTACTAACAAAGTTTTGAATCACTTAAAGTTATGCTATTAACAAAATCTTCATTACACGATTCTCACCAGAGTCCATTTCAGCACTACTAGGTTACAACACTGATGATGATATGTCTGTATATGATGTAAGCACACCATCCCTAACGTAAAAAGGTCATGCAAAACTCACTGATGATAACTATGAAATTTATTAAAAGCAGTTAATTGGATAAACAAACTGCAACTGTTAGTAAGTTGGTCTTAACTACCATGAAAAGCCTTTGATGACTCATATGACAGCTATTATTTGGGAAAGGAGGAAGAGACTGCTAGGTCTTCTTCACTCACCGCTTTAGTCACCTCATACATCATATAAGGAATAAAATGAATTAATGTTTTTCTCAAACAACCCAGTTTATTTATAAACTGTATTTAGTTACTTTTTCCTACTTACTATTCTACTAGCTGTACAATATTTTTTTCTGCAATATATATGTTACGGATCTGTATCTCTCGTATATCACTCTGATAACTTTAATTATGCATTTATCCACAAAAGAATAACCGAAGGTACTGTAAAGCTAGAATCTGAGGTTGGGTATGATTAAGTTATAGATCACTGCAAAACCGTCACATAAAGGCATGAGGCAGTTTTGCTATGGTGAAGTTTTTGAATAGTGTGTTCCCTCACCTTATGCAGTAAATTAGTTCCCTAACCTCACTCCCCGTGTTATTCATATATCACGCATATTGAAGACCCTAATATATATATATATATATATATATATATATATATATATATATATATATATATATATATATATATATATATATATATATATATATATATATATATATATATATAAACACACACACACACACCACTGCGTAACTTGCATATAGCCCATTCCCAACCTCTTGTATACTTTGAATCAAGTCTAGATTACTGTCCTGAATTAAAATTATACTTAATACAATTCAACTCCTAAGTGGAACAGTACAGCTGATATGCATTTTCTAGGGCTTAACTCTTCTAGATTCTTTTAGTTTACATTTTCTGCCAACTCATAATCAAAACCACATTATTTAAAAGCTGTGAGAGATTTGCTCATTGACGTGGGTTCAAACTGGGTTTTGTGTTTCTAATGGTTAAAATATTCATTTCCTTCAACACTGCTGCTATCTGCAATATCCTGATATCCCATTTCTATTAGTAATGGTGGAGAAGACCGGTCAAGCTATAGAGTTGAGAAAATTACAATAAACAATTTTTGAAGGAATTGTTGCAAAAACATTAAAAAACCTGGCAAACCATAATGCCATTTACAAGTACGTCACTTTATCAATGTAGGGAGGCAAATCACACAAAATTTTCAAACTGTTAGCAAAAGGAAAACAAAGTCATTGTAAAATAGTAATGTCAATTATCAACTGTTCAATTTATAATTGCTAGTAAACTATCTTAATTGAGCTAATCCCAACTGAAAGTAATAGCAACAAGATATCTTTCCTTCTTCTACCTCAATTAACTTACCTAACATGCTATGCACACGCACACGCATACAGTTTTGGGCGTGCCTTTTAAATCATGATGATGGACATATACTGGATCAGAGATATTAAGTCGGGATGCCCTTCCTAACATCCCAAGGTGGGCTCAATCATGGGATTGGCACCTCTCGAGGCAAGTAATCTAACCACCACTACACTACCACAGTCCCCTTTTGGACTCATAAAATATAAGTATAATTTCATGACATTCAGTTTGCACATCCACCACGCGGTCATCAAGTTCAGCCTACTGCCCCTCCCATTATCATCAAATCTATATTTCTATTACTATTCCTCATTTTCGCACCAATTTCTTAAGGTAGGTAATTCCAAACAGATGTCGTTCTTCTATTATGCTGTGCCCTTTTTATACCTCGTCTCGCTCCCTGAAAGTAAATCTTTTTGGTAATACCTAATATTACCATTAAAAAGACAACAAAAACCACTGTTAATCACTAAGTCAACTATCAATTCATTATGGGTGTTAAAGTACTATTTACCCTACCTTCTTAACTGGGGGTAAACAAACCTTAATTTACCTAACCAAACCTAGTATTAAATGTCACGAGATTTTCGTTTCTAAAAGGGGGATGTTAAAGTATACAGCTAACAACAACAAAAATATGATTTAAATTATAAACACCTTTCTATGCTGGAGGTGATAATTTAACCAAACCCAACTGAAAATAATAAATTTAATTAATTTTTCCTAAGTGTGAGTATGAAAGTATAAATATACCATTCATTTAACAAAAGATACAAAAAACAATAATCTAAATTACAGACTCATTTTTAATCCAGGGGTAAACAAACCTTGAACCACCTAAGCATAGACTTAGTTTGAGATTCCATGATATATTTTCCTAACCAGGGATGTGAGAGCAAACACATATAATAATAATGTAAAACAGAAGTACTGTACTTTGTGGAGATTTGGAGCTAGCAGATCGGTCACTGTAGTGCTAGTTTCCTTCCTTCCACTTCCAGACTTTGGAAGTTTCTCACTGCCCTCCCTCTCTAACTCTTACAACCATTCTTCATTCAAAAGATGATCTATCGTCATCTCAGGGTCTAATTTTGGCATATTTCTAAGCCCTCATTACTTTCACTATTCTTGGAGTTAATGAATGGCTGTGAATATAAAGGTCAGTTGTCACACATTCGGGAGCAGTTATAGCTAGACGGCTCTCAGTCAGACCTAAGAAGAATATAACAGAGCCACAACAACATAAAAATGTAAGAGAATAATAAGATGAAAACATAAACAGACTGAACCTATTACCTGTTTAAAAAACAATAACTTTTATCATGCAACATAATCTGTCCAGCCATAATATATTATATATCTGACAAGTACATAAAATAATGCTTCTTTAGTTAAATTACCTAACAATCAAATGATTTGCACAACATTCACTTCATATTAAAATACATAAGAAAATATAGAACTTGAATCTACATATACACTAAAACTACACATATATATTCTTATGTAAAAAATAACCAATAAAGGCTACAAACATTTGTCAAATATCCTGATTATACTCCAAGTCAGGTCACAGTTTTCCCTTCAATCCATGCATAACAAAGCTATACTAAGAAATTAGTATATAACAGTTGGCAGATGAAGAAGAATACAAGTGTCCCCCTGAAGAGCTCTTGCATTAAACATAAAACTGTTTTATCTTTACAAACTCTGAGACATCTTAAAATTGAAGGAAATACATCTTCCGTGTTTTTCATTCAAGATATTTTCAATTCACTTTCCTACATTAAAATACTACAAATTCTAGAGATCATAATTACAACAGAGTAAACAAAGGCGAGAAAAAAAGTATGAAACTCATGGCATCAATACACACAAACATATACAGGAGACTTTCCATTAATAAAAACTTCCAAAACATTCGAAATTTATCTAAAGTATTTCATATGGCATGAGCTATATATTTATATTAAGACTTATTTTGACAGAATCACACTAGTAAACATATCAATGTTCATTTTAACTCTATTTATGCGTGTCTTTCGAGAATATGCTCTCAAGTCATAAAGTATACATGGGAAACTCATTACATGTATTCTCATTTAAAGCCTTTACATGAAGTGAATACAAAGATAAAACTGAAATTACAATAACCAACGCTCAAAGCAGAAATTTCTACTTTTAATATTGACCCCTTCCTGAATGAGAGCCTACTGGACTAAGTGGATTCTCTCCTTGCCCTGAGAGTGAGACTTTGATTCTCTGGAGTGTTCAGCACTTGTGGCACAATTTTTTTAAAAATACATTTGGGTCATCAGAATTCAACACTGTGATATAAATAAAAATTGAAAAAATCGAGACAAAAGAATATCATTACCATTTCAAATATATCCTTTGTATATCCAGAGAGAGTGTCAATACAATACTACTTTAAGGGTATTCGGTTGAGAGGGGGTGAGGTTAAGAACGGTGCTTAACCCCTAATGGAACCTTTCTTTTTATTTAGTTGTGACCATCCTTCTAGCTTCCACAGCATATGGCACCAAGTCGAATAAAAAATCAAAGAATATTTTGAAGAGGTGCAATTATGATTAAGATAAGCTGGAGAGCTACGTCCATTTATGAAAACATGGAGGAGGGGCTCTGTTCAAACCCTGATCCAATTACATCCATTTACTTTCTCTCCAGAAAGCAAATATAAAGGGAAGAGGAGAAACTGCCAGCTCCTGCTCCCATTTAGTTGCCTCATACAACACAGAATGAATCTCAGGTTTGTAGCCTCTGTCCACACATCAAGAGAAGATTCAAAGTGAATAAGTTGATGATCACAAAACTCATTAGTAGATAAACATTTCTTGAACAAAACGCTTACAGATAAAGCTATGGGAAGGACAAGTAAATGTTATCACCAACATATAACAAAATTTCAACAGCACATCTCAAGTCCAACTTACATGAATACATTCAAGTTTCAAAATGCAAACAAAAACATCATATGAAAATATAAGGATAATATTATCAGTATGTTAAAATCAGGGCCACTTCTGACAATACCCCCAATATACACACAAATCACATTCATTTCATGACAACAAGTAATTATCTCACTATACGCAATATTAATATTGCTTAAATGTACCGAAAATAGTGGAGCTGAGATGACTCAGCAACAGAGTATATAATCATATTTCTTGATACCATCATGGCAACCTGAGATGGGATGTGTTAAGATTACTATAAATTATGATAAAAAAATATCTTTCAAACTTACATCCCTCCGAATCTTCCTTTATTCACGAGGATAGTTCTACCTGGCTATGCTGACTGCAATTTGTACACTGGCCAGGCCTTCTGAGCTATCAGAAGAGAATAAATTACACTGTTCACTGACAGAATACAGCACCATATGAATAACACAATTCAAATGACCATAAGGGTGACTGAAACTAAATACTGTCATTGTCAGTTAAATATTTTATGGAGAAAACTTAAACTATGAGTAAAAACATCACATTAACCAAAATCTCTTCATGTGGTATTTTCAAGATAAATTCATCCTTTGTGAATTAAAGATGTAACCCGAATGTTTTGTTGTAAGAAATGGTATTGATACAGTGTCATGTCCATTGCGAAGAGTCCTGAAGTTCTTTCATGTAAAGGAGCATAGATGAGTATTATATGAAAAAAGAACACTGTCTACTTACGATGACATGTGACAGTAAATATTTGAAGTCGTTTTTCCAATAAAGATAAATAAGCTCTTAATGTAAACTGGAGGCTTGCTGATGATGACATACAAGACTTAAAGTACAGTCATCTCTCTCCATCTGTAAAAAAATATATAGTCAGCTTTGTGGCATTTTGTAGTTGCAAACATGGCACTTTAGTGCTCAATTCACATCATATTCTACATTAAGAATCTTTATGGTAAATAAATTTGTTTATATAAATATAAATAACAACCACATTAGATAAGTCTGTCTCTGATGTATTAAAAGGGACAACACTTTGGCAGAATATTCCAGAACATCTTAAAAATTAATCCTCCTTCAAAACTTTCAGAGGCAAACTATAGTTTTTTTTTGGACAAATAGTTACTGCTCACACACTAATCAACCTTAATGATTTAATGCAATTTCCCTTGACACTAAAACAATTTTGTATGTAAACAGACATCGACTTTTTTATTTCTAGGTTAAGAACTAATTATTCTCATTGTAAGGAATACAAATATGGAGATGATGCCGATAATAATGATCCTGTATCGAGTGTTACTATTTTTACTTTATATTTAACATTAAATTGTTAAAATTTTTATTACAGGATGATTATTGTTATTATAATTTTATTCGTATCTGTGAACTCAGGGTAATTTTAATTTTCTAGGAATGCTATATTTCTTTTCACTGTATGTATTACCCTCTACTAATCAATTCTATTACATGTCTACTTATAAGTGTACTCTTAGTTTTGTAAAAGAATAGCCATTTGCCAAATGGAAATAAATGTTTGTTTGTTTGTCTGATGTGAAAGACTGTACTTTAATACACAGACATGAAACCTTATAAATTAAAAGAAAAAACTACAGTGCACAGAGTATTACGCAGCCAATTCAGATGACTAAGAGAATACGCTATATGATATTAAGACAGGGAGAAACAAATCATTACCAGTTCTTAGGGTTAAGTGACAGTGTGAGCTCTCTGCTCACATCTATTGGTCCCGAGATAAGTGTCTTCAGAGTCACTCATACAGCATCTCTTTGGCGGAGGTTGGGGATAGAGAGGGTAGTACCATTAATGTGCTAGCTCCTATTGACTCCAGAAAATGAGTGAATAAACATGTACAGTTAATAGTTGAGCAGTATTTTTACTAGTTAAACATATTAATAAAAGCCATTAACACAACTACTAACACAATCCATCTCAAACTAATAAACTATCACTTACGTAGCTTAAGCTTAATGGATAAATGGTTACTAACCTAGAAAAGTTTTGAATCACTCTCGGTTATGTTTTTAACAAAATCTTATTTATATACTTCTCACCAGTGTCCATCTCAGCACTGTATACCATTATTCACTGCTCTCTAGGTTAAAACATTTATGAAGATGTTTCTGTATGACGTAAGCACACCATCCTTTGAGGTAAAAGGGTCATGCAGAACATACTGATGATACCTTAAAATTTATTCAAAGCAGTGAACGGGGAAAACAAGTTGCAACTGTTAGTACGTTGGCCTTAACTACCATAGACTGAAATGAAGCGGCTTACTTGCCTTCTGTAACATCTGTTATGTGGCAAGGGAGGAAGGAACTGATAGTTCCTCTTTAATCAACTTATACATTATGTAAGGAATACCAAGGAGGTATTCTTTTCCCCAAACAACCTAAACTATTTATCTATTTCATTCATTTTTTACTTAAAATCTATTGTACTAACTATTCTTCCAATTGTATACAGTTAATTTTTTCAGCTATCACTCTGATAACTTTGATTATGCATTTATCAACATAGAAGTAGCAGAATTTATGTAAAGCTAGAAATTCAGGTTGGGTAAAACTAGACTAAATAACATACTTAAAGGCCTTCACATAATGGCATGAGGCAGTTTTGCAATGGTACAGTCTCTGAATAATGCGCACCCTTACCTCATGCAATAAAATAAGTTTCTCAATCCCACTCCCCTTGTTATTCAAATATTACCCACATTCAAGGCCCTAATAAAAATAGTACAGGATATATTTACCTTGTATATTATCCATTCCCAAACTATAGTGAACTTTAAGTCATGCAAAGATTACCGATCTAAACTAAAACTTTACTTAACACAATACAAATTCTATGCAGTATATAATCTGTACAGATGAGATTGTCACTTTTAGGGATTACATTTTATTTGTATTTTCCGTCAGTCAAGGATCAAAAACACATTATTCAAAAGCGGTGTAAGAAGCAGGCTAACTGCATTTCCTCTATAATACTGTAAATATAATCTACTGTTAATCAATTGGGGTTCTTTTGTCCTAGTGCTTCCTAACTAGATATCCAACAGGTAGCAACATTTCTATTATTTACATTCACACACCTAGAGATTTAATAAGTGTCATGGGTTTTTGTTGCTAATGAATATGCTAATCATATTCTCCAAAAATTTTTAGTGTATCTACAATACCTTGATCCCTTTTTTATTAATAATGGGGGGAGAAAGCGAGAAGTCAGAGTTAAGAATTGAGAAAAAAAAATCACAATAACAAATTTTTTAATTGAAGAGTCGAAAAAATTTTAAGGAAAATTTGTAACGCAATAATATAATTTACTAGTATGTCTGTGGCAACTGTAAAAGCTTCTACCATTAGCTCTAGATACAGTCTAATTTTCCTTGAATTGTGGAGCTACAGACTCACACGCCAGTAGAAAAGTCTACCAGGAAATTCACATCAATACCAGAGCCTAAACAAACCAATAGGTTAGATTACAGTGGCAATGGGAAAATTGGTTACCAAATTTGCACAAACAACTCAATTATAATAGAGCAAAGGATTAATCCCACCGGAAGGATGAGCATATACTCAATATATATGGTCAGGTACTAATAAAAAAAATATAAAAATTCACAAAGATTTACCAAAATTACAATTATAGAAAAATGAATTTACGAAGTTAATTACTTATATAAAAGTTTAATAATGACTTAATCACAGTTACTAATATACTAACAAAACAATAATTATTACCTTTAAAACCATTAATATTTATAAGATAGAGCAAATCTTACTTCCACTGAAAACAACACATATATCGTAATCCCTTTAATGCCTCATATTACTGTAATTCAAGTGGCTATATCTAAATTATAACTTCATAGAACAAATTCCGACACGCCTTTGTCATGATGGCCTAAGGACGATATGGTAAAGAATATAGGAAACTCCAATCATTTTGGCGTATCCTTTACATAAGTGAATCCACCTCTTCTTACCCGACCATATTTATAGAGGAAAACGACATATCAAGAGGATGGTTCTTGGCAGTAAATTTGTAAGCAAATAAAATAATTACAAATTTCTTCAAATACTGCACATAATACACAGAAACAAGTGATATTCAGAAAAAAATATATCAAAATCCAAATAATGGTAAATACTTATATACAAACACAAATGAATAATTATTCTCTTTTTTCGTTCATGAACGAATGTTTGACGTTTTCTTTTACACAGAAATTAAAGGATCACCAAACAACATACTTAGTTTTTGGACTACAATTTAAACTTTTGATTTTGATTTTTATATGAGATTTGTATTATTGAAGAGAGTGACTAATCTACTATGCTATGTATATAATTTATCGATGTATTTTGTGGTCAATAAAGTATCTATCTATCTATCTATCTGTGTGTGTGTGTGTGTGTGATTAAATAATTGTGATTACCTAATTGTGTTTACGGGAAAGAGCCCAAAGCTCGTATCTTCCCGTCTCCTGATCGCTTCCATTTTATACTTAGTCATACTTATCATACCTGTCCTTAAAACTATGGATTGAGATAGCATTAACTACCTCTTCGCTTAGCCAATTCCAATTATCAACTACTCTTACACTGAAAAAGTATTTTCTTACATCCTGCAAAGAAGTTTTCTTACGAAGCTTCAAACTATGACCTCTAGTTCTAGAGCCAGCCATATCAAAATATCGATCCCTATCCACTCTATCATAACCATGAAGGAATTTAAAGACTGTCACAATATCCCCCCTCACTATTCTAGCTTCGAGTGATGGTAAGTCTAATTCCCTCAGCCTCTCATCATAACTGAGATTGCGTATTTCTGGCACCAGTTTCGTGGCATGTCTTTGAACTTTTTCAAGCTTAGCTATGTGCTTTTTCAAGTGCGGATTCCAAAAGGGGGCATGCATATTCGAGTTTTGGCTTCACATAGGTTACATAAATATTTCTGAACATTTCCTTGTCCATGTTCCTGAAGGCTACCCTTACATTTGATAAGAATGCATATGCTGCCCTTACTATGCCATTTATATGTATTTCTGGAGACAAATCTACCAGTATGTTTACTCCTAGATCTCTCTCATTTTCTGTCTCTTGAAGTTGTACTCCAGCCACCGAGTAGTCAAGCTTGGGCCTTCTTGCACTTGTACCCATTCTCATTACCTTACATTTTGAAGTACTGAATTTCATTAGCCACTTTTCTGACCACTCATGCAGATTATTTAGATCCTCCTGAAGTTCTCTACCATTGTTCTCGTTTTTTACTTTCTTCACAATCTTTGCATCATCTGCAAACATATTCATGAATGAATTTACAGACTCTGGTAGGTCATTTACATATACAAGGAACAAAAGTTGCCCTAAAACTGAACCCTGTGGAACTCCACTACTAACTCTTCTCCATTCAGACACTGAGTGTCTTACTCTAACCCTCTGTTCCCTTCCTTCTAAGTAAGTTTTTATCCATTCCAAAACATTTCCACCTATTCTAGCCATTGATTGCAGCTTCCTATTAAGTCTCCCATGTGGAACAGTGTCAAACGCTTTCTGGAAGTCTAGGAATATGCAATCTGCCCAGCCCTCTCTTTCCTGTAAGATTTGGCTTACCTCATCATAAAATTATAATAAGTTTGTTACTGTTGATCTACCTTCTCTGAAGCCATGTTGCCTCACTGACAAAAAATTGAAGGATTCCAAGTGAAGAGAGATATGTTTCCTTAGTAGTTTCTCCATAACTTTGCAAACTATGCTGGTCAAGGAAACTGGTCTATAGTTCAGATCCGTATCCCTCCTTCCCTTTTTGAAGATAAGTATCACATTTGCTTGTTTCCAATATCTTGGAATCTCCCCCGACTCCAGTGACTCCTTAAATATGATACTTAGTGCCACTGATATTGTGTTTGCGCATTTTTTAAGCACATGAGGGGATATGTCATCAGGACCTGTAGCTTTATGAACATCTAAATCCATCAGCGCTTTGCATACCTCTGTGGCTGTAAGGTTGATGTTTTCTAATACCGGCCCTTGAGCTTCTATCACTGCAATCTGAGGGGGTGGGGTATTTTCTACTGTAAATACTGACTGAAACTCCTTGTTCAATTCTTTGCAGATCTCTTCATCCGTCTCAGTGATGCTTCCATCCGCTCTCTTTATCCTTAAAACCTGTTCTTTTACCTTCAGTTTTCCTCTGATAAAGCTGTGCAAAAGCTTGGGATTTTCTTTAGCCTTCCTGGTGATGTCCCTCTCATAGTCTCTCTCTGCCTCTCTCCTTTTACTTAGGTAGTCATTTCTTGCTCTTTTGTAGGTTTGCCAGGCATTTATGTTTTTTTTCCTCCTATACTTTTTCCAGCATTTGTCTCTCCACTCCTTAGCTCTTTTACACCCATTATCGAACCATTTCTCTCTGGCATGAATTACACCTACTTTGGTGACAGGTATGCAGCAATCTACTATCTTCCCATATTTTTCACAAAAGATGTCATACATTTCTTGTACAGATTTGTTGTAAAATAAGGTTCTCCAGTCAATAACTGCAAAAAGCTCATTCATTTTGATGTAATCTCCTTTCGGATAGTTCCTCCTCATGTCCTCAGTGCCTCTACTCTCAGGAAGAATATCTTCAATGATATACTCCATCAACATCACACAGTGGTCACTCTTTCCAATTGGTGGTTCATACTCAATTTTTTCAATATCCAACACATTATCTGTGAACACTAGATCAAGTAGTGATGGCTCATCCCTACCCCTGGCCCTTGTTGGTTCCATTACATGTTGGTGTAGGAAATTCCCTTGTATGCAATCTAGGAATCTTGCCCCGAATGAGTCCTCACCACTGTGTGGGTCAAGATTTATCCAATCTATCTCTTTATGATTAAAGTCTCCCATAATCAAAATCCTACATTTTTTTTCCCGTGCCATGTTAACAACTGAGTTTATGACTTCAATAGTACCTATATGACTTTCCTCATAAACTTCAAGCCTATTTTGGTTCCTTGGTGGGTTGTATACAACAGTTATTACAATGCTCTCTGACCCAGTATTTATGCGAGCAACAAGATATTCCTTGAACTCACTTTCTATAGCCAAGTTTATTTCTTCGACTTGAATCCTTTCACTTATGAGCAGTGCTATCCCTCCACCAGTCCTCTCAGATCTTTCAACCCTTAGTATTCTGAAACCCTTAGGAAAAACTGTGACACTGTTTATGTCATCACTCAACTTAGTCTCTGTAATTGCTACTATATCTGCCTTGCTGTTGTGAATCCTAAATTTTAATTCTACTGCCTTACCAGCTAATCTATCAGCATTTGTGTATAACAATCTTAATGAGGCCCCATCCCCTGATCTTCTGTCATTATCTTCTGTGTGATTACCTAATTGTGATTACCTAATTGTGTTTACGGGAAAGAGCCCAAAGCTCGTATCTTCCCGTCTCCTGATCGGTTCCATTTTTAGACTTAGTGATACTTATCGTACCTGTCCTTAAAACTATGGATTGAGATAGCATTAACTACCTCCTCGCTTAGCCAATTCCAATTATCAACTACTCTTACACTGAAAAAGTATTTCCTTACATCCTGCAAAGAAGTTTTCTTACCAAGCTTCAAACTATGACCTCTAGTTCTAGTGCCAGCCATATCGAAATATCGATCCCTATCCACTCTATCATAACCATGAAGGAATTTAAAGACTGTCACCATATCCCCCCTTACTCTTCTAGCTTCGAGTGATGGCAAGTCTAATTCCCTCAGCCTCTCTTCATAACCGAGATTGCGTATTTCTGGCACCAGTTTCGTGGCATGTCTTTGAACTTTTTCAAGCTTAGCTATGTGCTTTTTCAAGTGCGGATTCCAAAAGGGGGCTGCATATTCGAGTTTTGGCCTCACATAGGTTACATAAATATTTCTGAACATTTCCTTGTCCATGTGCCTGAAGGCTACCCTTACATTTGATAAGAATGCATATGCTGCCCTTACTACGCCATTTATATGTATTTCTGGAGACAAATCTGCCAGTATGTTTACTCCTAGATCTCTCTCATTTTCTGTCTCTTGAAGTTGTACTCCAGCCACCGAGTAGTCAAGCTTGGGCCTTCTTGCACTTGTACCCATTCTCATTACCTTACATTTTGAGGTATTGAATTTCATTAGCCACTTTTCTGACCACTCATGCAGATTATTTAGATCCTCCTGAAGTTCTCTACCATTGTTCTCGTTTTTTACTTTCTTCACAATCTTTGCATCATCTGCAAACATATTCATGAATGAATTTACAGACTCTGGTAGGTCATTTACATATACAAGGAACAAAAGTGGCCCTAAAACTGAACCCTGTGGAACTCCACTACTAACTCTTCTCCATTCAGACACTGAGTGTCTTACTCTAACCCTCTGTTCCCTTCCTTCTAAGTAAGTTTTTATCCATTCCAAGACATTTCCACCTATTCTAGCCATTGATTGCAGCTTCCTAATAAGTCTCCCATGTGGAACAGTGTCAAACGCTTTCTGGAAGTCTAGGAATATGCAATCTGCCCAGCCCTCTCTTTCCTGTAAGATTTGGCTTACCTCATCATAAAATTCTAATAAGTTTGTTACTGTTGATCTTCCTTCTCTGAAGCCATGTTGCCTCACTGACAAAAAGTTGAAGGATTCCAAGTGAAGAGAGATATGTTTCCTTAGTAGTTTCTCCATAAGTTTGCAAACTATGCTGGTCAAGGAAACTGGTCTATAGTTCAGATCCGTATCCCTCCTTCCCTTTTTGAAGATAGGTATCACATTTGCTTGTTTCCAGCATCTTGGAATCTCCCCCGACTCCAGTGACTCCTTAAATATGATACTTAGTGCCACTGATATTGTGTTTGCGCATTTTTTAAGCACATGAGGGGATATGTCATCAGGACCTGTAGCTTTATGAACATCTAAATCCATCAGCGCTTTGCATACCTCTGTGGCTGTAAGGTTGATGTTCTCTAATACCGGCCCTTGAGCTTCTATCACTGCAATCTGAGGGGGTGGGGTATTTTCTACTGTAAATACTGACTGAAACTCCTTGTTCAATTCTTTGCAGATCTCTTCGTCCGTCTCAGTGATGCTTCCATCCGCTCTCTTTAGCCTTAAAACCTGTTCTTTTACCTTCAGTTTTCCTCTGATAAAGCTGTGGAAAAGCTTGGGATTTTCTTTAGCCTTCCTGGTGATGTCCCTCTCATAATCTCTCTCTGCCTCTCTCCTTTTACTTAGGTAGTCATTTCTTGCTCTTTTGTAGGTTTGCCAGGCATTTATGTTTTTTCTCCTCCTATACCTTTTCCAGCATTTGTCTCTCCACTCCTTAGCTCTTTTACACCCATTATCGAACCATTTCTCTCTGGCATGAATTACACCTACTTTGGTGACAGGTATGCAGCAATCTACTATCTTCCCATATTTCTCACAAAAGATGTCATACATTTCTTGTACAGATTTGTTGTAAAATAAGGTGTGTGTGTGTGTGTGTGTGCGTGTGTGTGTGTGTGTGTGTGTGTGTGTGTGTGTGTGTGTGTGTGTGTGTGTGTGTGTGTGTGTGTGTGTGTCATTACCTTATTGTGCTTGCTGGATAGGGCACCAAGCTCGTAACTTCCCGTCTCCTGATCGGTTCTGTTATGTACTTAGTGATACTTATCATACCTGTCCTTAAACTATGTATTGAATTAGGATTAACTACCTCCTTGCTTAGCGAATTCAAATTATCAACTAATCCTACACTAAAAAAGTACTTCCTTGCATCCTGCAAAGAAGTTTATTTACCAAGCTTCAATCTATGACCTCTAGTTCTAGTGCCAGCCATATCAAAATATCGATTCCTATCCACTCTATCATAATAATGAAGGAATTTAAAGACTGTCGCCATATCCCCTTTCAATAATCTGGCTTCAAGTGATGGTAAGTCTAATTTGCTCAGCCTCTCCTCATAACTGAGATTGTGCATTTCTGGCACCAGTTTCGTGGTATGTCTTTGAACTTTTTCCAGCTTAACTGTGTGCTTGCTCAAGTGCGGATTCCAGAGGGGGCTGCATATTTAAGTTTTGGCCTCACATGGGTTACATAAATATTTCTGAATATTTCCTTGTCCATGTGCCTGAAGGTTACCCTTACATTTGCTAAGAAAGCATAATGTATTCCTTACTATGGCATTTATATGCATTTCTGGAGATAAATCGGCCAGTATGTTTATTCCTTGATCTCTCTCATTCACTGTCTCTTGAAATTGTACTCCTGCGTGT
The DNA here is from genome assembly GCA_037179515.1 of Halocaridina rubra. Taxonomy (NCBI): domain Eukaryota; kingdom Metazoa; phylum Arthropoda; class Malacostraca; order Decapoda; family Atyidae; genus Halocaridina; species Halocaridina rubra. The sequence goes on from JAXCGZ010016326.1 coordinate 16,410, forward strand.
ATCTGTGTGTGTGTGCTTAGTTTAATATAGAGGATTCTTAAGGAACCTCTGATAGAAAATAATGTCATGTATCCACATGTAAATGATAGGTTAGTTAAGTGAGGTAAGAGTAGAAAAAAAAAACATTTTTATGACATAAACTTGAAAATATTTAGGTTAGGTTAGTATACTTCGAAGTAAGACTTGTATAGTTATAAACTGACTATTTTGTTAGTGATTGTTATGATAAATGTTTTGTGTTTTCATTTTGATAAGAAATTAAGTTTTGTATAATTTACTTACACAAATTAATAAATGACTCTATGGTGATTTATGTGAAAATCACACACACACACACACACACACACACACACACACACACACACACACACACACACACACACACACACACGCGCGTTCAGTGACACACGGAATTGCTTCTCTTAAATTTTTAACTGTTTCGAGTGACTAAGTGCTTAGTGGAAAACTTTACCATAATTTCCATAAATCTGAAATCCTGCAGAGTATTGTGAGTACAAAAACTAATATTTGTTGTAAGACGAGACTGTTCATATTAAAGGAAAAAAAATTGAGAACTTTTTCGTGAGGAAGAGAGAGAAGCTGCCGTCCAGTTCTGCGTTGAGGGAAATCTAGAAGAGTTGCCAGAAGTGGAGCCATCACACCACATTGCCTAATTTTTTGTGTAAACTGGGGAAAGCTCTTAAGCCGTTTTACCTGATCCTGTGGTTCTATATATTGTTAAAATCAGTATCCTTCCCATTTATATTAACTAGTTAGTTAGTTTGATACACGAAAAAAAGTGAATAATAAAAGAAAAAAAAATTACCAAATACCCACCTGTCAACAGTACTGAGTTAAGTTGCCAAGTAGTACAGCAGTCTTATTTTCTTCATTTTTTTTGCTTTTCTTTTAGCTTTCTCTTTTACTATTTTGTTATTTTGTATATATATTGAGTTAAATGTAAAGTCTAAATCCCGTGATAACATATCTTGGTTAGCAAGTCAGTTTATCAGTTAGGAAGAATATATAACAGAAACAGGTGGGTGCCACCTCGAACACAAATTCGAATTTTCCTTCAGGTTTGACTTTTGTTTTTCTTTTTCTTTTTATACTTAAATTACCATGGTCAAGTTTTTAAGTTAAGATGTGTGTTACCAGAAAGGAGACAAACTGAGTCACTAAATAGCACTTATATGGAGATATAAAAATTCTGTGTGAAGGTAAATTAGAAGTTTTTCTCTTTTCTTCTTTTTTTTTCCTCTTTCTCGTCTTCTTTCTATATTCTGTGAGAGGGAGAACATAAAAATGAAGCCATCTCTGTCCCAAACCTCTCCCACCCATGGGTCGGGAGAAGGGGTAGTCATCAGAGGACTTAAACAGAGAATCAAGAAGTTAGAGGAAATGGTTATAAGCCTTGATGATAAAATTCGGAATATGGATGGAGAAATGAAAGAGAATGAAACACTCAGAGAACAAATAAGATCTTTGGAGGAAGCAAATAAAGCACAAGGGCAGGAGAGAAAGGAACTAGAAAAAAGAATAAAGAAGCTGGAAGGGGAAAAGAGTCAACTAGAATCTAGAATTTCTAAACAAGAAGATAAAAACAAACAGCTGAATGACAACCTAAAGGAATTAGATGTTAGTTCACTGCTCTCTTCTGAGAGAGACGAGATTGCTGCTTGGAATGTTCAGATTAAGGAAAACATTGAACAGTTCAAAAAAGAGTTCCAGGAGCTGAATATGGAAAATGATGCCATGAAAACGTCCTTTGCTGATGCACTAAAGGGGAATGTGGCAGTAAAAGAGGCTGTAAAGGTGGTGGCACTGGAAAACATACAAACAGTTGACTATAAAGAGACAGTAATCGAAAAAATGAAAGACGTTGTGATGGAAAGGGCAAACCCACTCATCAGACAGGCACTTGATAAGGAGAAGACAGTGGTAATCTCAGGCATAAGTGAATCCCAGGAGCCAACATGGCAGGGGAGACTTGAAGAAAATAAAGCTAACGTTGTAGACCTGATAAGAAAGCTTGGAGTAGTATGTGGTCCTGAGGATATTGTAAACATACACCAACTAGGTAAATATTCGAGGGAAGGAAAGCCGAGACCAACAAAAGTAACCTTTGAGAGAGGGGAGACATGTAGGGAAATATTGTTGAGAAAAAAAAGTCTAAAAGACCTTCAAGAATGCAAAGAAGTGTTTATTAGACGATACAGAACACAGGAAGAGATGGGAAAGATCAAAAACTTGTTGCAAGAGGCAAGAAGGTTAAATGATGAAAGAAATGAAGAACAGAAGAAAAATTTTCGTTACAGAATACTTCCAGACAAAGGGGAGATAAAGAAGATAATGACAGAAGATCAGGGGATGGGGCCTCATTAAGATTGTTATACACAAATGCTGATGGATTAGCTGGTAAGGCAGTAGAATTAAAAGATAGGATTCACAACAGTAAGGCAGATATAGTAGCAATTACAGAGACTAAGTTGAGTGAGGACATAAACAGTGTCACAGTTTTTCCTAAGGGCTTCAGAATACTAAGGGTTGAAAGATCTGAGAGGACTGGTGGAGGGATAGCACTGCTCATAAGTGAGAGGATTCAAGTTGAAGAAATAAACTTGGCTATAGAAAGTGAGTTCAGGGAATTTCTTGTTGCTCGCATAAATACTGGGTCAGAGAGCATTATAATAACTGTTGTATACAACCCACCAAGGAACCAAAATAGGCTTGAAATTTATGAGGAAAGTCATATAGGTACGATTGAAGTCATAAACTCAGTTGTTAACATGGCGCGGGAGAAAAAATGTAGGATTTTGATTATGGGAGACTTTAATCATAAAGAGATAGATTGGATAAATCTTGACCCACACAGTGGTGAGGACTCATTTGGGGCAAGATTCCTAGATTGCGTACAAGGGAATTTCCTACACCAACATGTAATGGAACCAACAAGAGCCAGGGGTGGGGATGAGCCATCACTACTTGATCTAGTGTTCACAGATAATGTGTTGGATATTGAAAATATTGAGTATGAACCACCAATTGGAAAGAGTGACCACTGTGTGTTGTTGATGGAGTATATCATTGAAGACATTCTTCCTGAGAGTAGAGGCACTGAGGACATGAGGAGGAACTATCCGAAAGGAGATTACATCAAAATGAATGAGCTTTTTGCAGTTATTGACTGGAGAACCTTATTTTACAACAAATCTGTACAAGAAATGTATGACATCTTTTGTGAGAAATATGGAAAGATAGTAGATTGCTGCATACCTGTCACCAAAGTAGGTGTAATTCATGCCAGAGAGAAATGGTTCGATAATGGGTGTAAAAGAGCTAAGGAGTGGAGAGACAAATGCTGGAAAAGGTATAGGAGGAGAAAAAACATAAATGCCTGGCAAACCTACAAAAGAGCAAGAAATGACTACCTAAGTAAAAGGAGAGAGGCAGAGAGAGATTATGAGAGGGACATCACCAGGAAGGCTAAAGAAAATCCCAAGCTTTTCCACAGCTTTATCAGAGGAAAACTGAAGGTAAAAGAACAGGTTTTAAGGCTAAAGAGAGCGGATGGAAGCATCACTGAGACGGACGAAGAGATCTGCAAAGAATTGAACAAGGAGTTTCAGTCAGTATTTACAGTAGAAAATACCCCACCCCCTCAGATTGCAGTGATAGAAGCTCAAGGGCCGGTATTAGAGAACATCAACCTTACAGCCACAGAGGTATGCAAAGCGCTGATGGATTTAGATGTTCATAAAGCTACAGGTCCTGATGACATATCCCCTCATGTGCTTAAAAAATGCGCAAACACAATATCAGTGGCACTAAGTATCATATTTAAGGAGTCACTGGAGTCGGGGGAGATTCCAAGATGCTGGAAACAAGCAAATGTGATACCTATCTTCAAAAAGGGAAGGAGGGATACGGCTCTGAACTATAGACCAGTTTCCTTGACCAGCATAGTTTGCAAACTTATGGAGAAACTACTAAGGAAACATATCTCTCTTCACTTGGAATCCTTCAACTTTTTGTCAGTGAGGCAACATGGCTTCAGAGAAGGAAGATCAACAGTAACAAACTTATTATAATTTTATGATGAGGTAAGCCAAATCTTACAGGAAAGAGAGGGCTGGGCAGATTGCATATTCCTAGACTTCCAGAAAGCGTTTGACACTGTTCCACATGGGAGACTTATTAGGAAGCTGCAATCAATGGCGAGAATAGGTGGAAATGTCTTGGAATGGATAAAAACTTACTTAGAAGGAAGGGAACAGAGGGTTAGAGTAAGACACTCAGTGTCTGAATGGAGAAGAGTTAGTAGTGGAGTTCCACAGGGTTCAGTTTTAGGGCCACTTTTGTTCCTTGTATATGTAAATGACCTACCAGAGTCTGTAAATTCATTCATGAATATGTTTGCAGATGATGCAAAGATTGTGAAGAAAGTAAAAAACGAGAACAATGGTAGAGAACTTCAGGAGGATCTAAATAATCTGCATGAGTGGTCAGAAAAGTGGCTAATGAAATTCAATACCTCAAAATGTAAGGTAATGAGAATGGGTACAAGTGCAAGAAGGCCCAAGCTTGACTACTCGGTGGCTGGAGTACAACTTCAAGAGACAGAAAATGAGAGAGATCTAGGAGTAAACATACTGGCAGATTTGTCTCCAGAAATACATATAAATGGCGTAGTAAGGGCAGCATATGCATTCTTATCAAATGTAAGGGTAGCCTTCAGGCACATGGACAAGGAAATGTTCAGAAATATTTATGTAACCTATGTGAGGCCAAAACTCGAATATGCAGCCCCCTTTTGGAATCCGCACTTGAAAAAGCACATAGCTAAGCTTGAAAAAGTTCAAAGACATGCCACGAAACTGGTGCCAGAAATACGCAATCTCGGTTATGATGAGAGGCTGAGGGAATTAGACTTGCCATCACTCGAAGCTAGAAGAGTAAGGGGGGATATGGTGACAGTCTTTAAATTCCTTCATGGTTATGATAGAGTGGATAGGGATCGATATTTCGATATGGCTGGCTCTAGAACTAGAGGTCATAGTTTGAAGCTTCGTAAGAAAACTTGTTTGCAGGATGTAAGGAAATACTTTTTCAGTGTAAGAGTAGTTGATAATTGGAATTCGCTAAGCGAGGAGGTAGTTAATGCTATCTCAATCCATAGTTTTAAGGACAGGTATGATAAGTATCACTAAGTCTAAAAATGGAACCGATCAGGAGACGGGAAGATACGAGCTTTGGGCTCTTTCCCGTAAACACAATTAGGTAATCACAATTAGGTAATCACACACACACACACAAAAGTATGTTGTTTGGTGATCCTTTAATTTCTGTGTAAAAGAAAACGTTAAGCATTCGTTCATGAACGAAAAAAGAGAATAATTATTCATTTGTGTTTGTATATAAGTATTTACCATTATTTGAATTTTGATTTATTTTTTTCTGAATATTACTTGTTTCTGTGTATTATGTGCAGTATTTGAAGAAATTTGTAATTATTTTATTTGCTTACAAATTTACTGCCAAGAACCACCCTCTTGATCATTTACCATTCTCCTCTATAAATATGGTCGGGTAAGAAGAGGTGGAGTCACTTATGTAAAGGATACACCAAAATAATTGGAGTTTCCTATATTCTTTACTATATCATCCTTAGGCCATCATGACAAAGGCGTGTCGGGATTTGTTCTATGAAGTCATAATTTAGATATAGCCACTTGAATTACAGTAATATGAGGCATTAAATTGATTACGGTATATGTGTTTTCAGTAGAAATAAGATTTACTCTATAAATATTAATGGTTTTAAAGGTAATAATTGTTGTTCTGTTAGTATATTGGTAACTGTGATTAAGTCATTATTAAGCTTTTTTTTAAATATTAAACTTCGTAAATTCATTTTTCTATAATTGTAATTTTGGTAAATATTTGTGAATAGATTATATTTTTATATTTTTTTTTTTATTAGTACCTGTCCATGTATATTGAGTATGCCTATCTTTCCAGTGGGATTAATCCTCTGCTCAATTATAATTGAGTTATTGTTTGTACAAACTTGGTAACCAATTTTCCCATTGCCACTGTAACCTAACCTATTGGTTTGTTTAGGCTTTGGTATTGATGTGAATTTCCCGGTAGACTTTTCTACTGGCGTGTGAGTCTGTAGCTCCACAATTCAAGGGAAATTAGACTGTATCTAGAGCTAATGGTAGAAGCTTTTACAGTTGCCACAGACATACTAGTAAATTATATTATTGCGTTACAGATTTTCCTTAAAATATTTTCAACTCTTCCCTTAAAAAATTTGTTTTTGTGATTTTTTTTTCTCAATTCTTAACTCTGACTTCTTGCTTGCTTCCCCCCATTATTAATAAAAAAGGGATCAAGGTATGGCAGATACACA
>JAXCGZ010016327.1:0-2500 GCA_037179515.1 Halocaridina rubra
TAACCAAAGGCTGTTAGATGCCTTATTAATTAATTTAGTAACTTGACTGTTATTTTCTAACTAAAAAAAAAATTAATTCCCACTTCTTGACTTTTGCAGATTATGATTATTTGCAATTTATATTTTAGCTTATAGCTAATGTTAAATATACCTTATTTACTCTTCTTGTACGTGTAGAAGTGTAGCCCCGATATAAAGGCTGCTCCTATTTTCCGTCTGCTACGAGCCAAGAACATTCTAGAGAGTGTTTACCAGTAACCTAACTTTTTATTATTATTCTCGTTTTATTTTATTTGCTTCCACTTGTTGCGCCTAAAAATACTGTCTCTCCCTTGCATCTCTGCTATAAATGCCTGCCAGGGACCACCACTAAAATAGTCCTTAAATTATATCAGAGCCAGTTACTGCTCTAGAAAATGTATCCTACAGATGAACTCACCAGGAGGGACAATGAGACGCCCTCTTGGCGCTAAAACTTCGAAGAGGCAACATCTCGCCTGAGCAGTCTTAAGTTTATTTCAAACCTTATTTACGTGGCATCTTCACAGGAATTCATCTAGCACAACAAGGTGAGGGATAGTGTATGGTAAAGCTCGTGGGTCAAGCAAATTGGTTTATTTTCGAGAATTAGTTACATTCGTTACTGGCTAAATCTTACGGATTTTTATTCTCAGATTCCATTCCCATACACACGAAATTTTGTAGATTGCCAAACTGGAATCTCACATGCCAAAGTTTATTCCTTAACCTGTAAATTACAGCTGATATACATTGCTAAGAAGTTTCTTTTCATTGAATGTGATAAACGAAAATCTCATCCTCTGAAGACTGGTTATGAGCCCATAAAAATCTATCTCTTTTCCTAATAAATTCTAATTTCATTTCACCTCTTTCTATCATCATAAATAAAAATTTTTACGTCAAAAAACTCGTCAATAAAGCTATTTTCTATACAAATTGCAAATAATTAAAAGGTAGTTTTGCCCTGTTGGCTTTGCAAATATTTCCTGTTAACCACAATTTAATGAATGCATACTGTATTTATCTTGCTAATTCTTCATATGTTGGGGATAAAGTGTTTTGAGTTATAAGTTGCAAATACCTCAAAAGGTGGTTTTGCACCCATTTTTTCATTGCAAACAGTTCTTGATAACCAAAAGTGAATGAATACTGTATTTATCTCGTAGATTCTTCCTTTATCCTAAATAGAGTGTTTTACCGTATTAATTGCAAATCAGTAATAAGAATTGCAACTTTTGTGGTTGCCCACAATTTAAGGAATACATACAGTACTGTATTTGTTTTGCTTATCCTTTAAAACCAGTAAAGAATTAATGGTTTTGTATGCTATTTTGGTAGCATGAATATTTCTGGTTAGCTGTGAATAACCAATATATTTTTATCCATTGGAAACTCATTATATGTGTGCTCATGCTTTCAGTTTACCATTATTAACAGTGTGTCATTTCTGTTCTGAAATTGCAGTGTCCTGTATTCTACTCTGCCTGTGTGACAGAGGTAATCATAGAGTTGAGGCCAAGGTCTTGGCATACGTCCGTGGTGCCGGGAAACGAAATCGTGCTCACCACCTCCGGGATTCCAGGCAGCATTTCATAAAATTTAATTTGAGAAATTTAATTCAATTCTTTTAATGTCATTGCATTTCCAAAATTAAAAGAAAGTTGAATTCTGAGTTTCATTTAACCGACTAATGGTCAAAAGAGATGGGGTGTTCAAGTACAAATATCTGTCCTGTCTGTTTATGAGCTCTTAACTGAGTTCGGTACTTGGAGTCCCCTTAGTAAAACAGAATCTTAACAACACTCCACCATCCTAAACCCCAACATATTGGTAGCGCCTTGACTTAGTATTCACAAGTCCTAGGTTCGAGTCCCGGTCAGGGTAAAAAATTATTCATGTTTTCTCATATGTAATGGGCTTATTTGGTTATTTCATTTCCCGAATGAGATTGGGAATTGAATTAAATGCTAAAATGAAGCCACGAGCGAGATTGGAGAATCTGTAATATGAACATAGTGGCATTCAGTTAGAATGCGTTCATTCCTAAGTATAGAAGATATAATCTATAAGGTTGGATTCCTTTTAACCTTCTGTGGTGTAGTGGTAGCGCCTTGACTTAGTATTCACAAGTCCTAGGTTCGAGTCCCGGTCGGGGTAAAAAATGATTCATGTTTTCACATATGTAATATGCTAATATGGTTATTTCATGGCCCGAATGAGATTGGGAATTGAATTAAATGATAAATGAGGCCACGAGTGAAGTTGGGGAATCTGTAATATGAACATAGTTGCATTCAGTTAGAATGCGTTCATTCCTAAGTATAGCAGATATAAGCTATAAGGTTGGATTCCTTTTAACCTTCTGTGGTGTAGTGGTAGCGCCTTGACTTAGTATTCACAAGTCCTAGGTTCAAGTCCCGGTCGGGGTAAAAAATTATTCATATATATATATATATATATATATATATATATATATATA
>JAXCGZ010016327.1:7500-15000 GCA_037179515.1 Halocaridina rubra
TGGGAGGATTTTTATTATTACAGCAATATTTTGAAATAATATTTTTTTTTAATACTAGCTGTTATACCTCCCCCCGACATCATCTTATGTACAAATCTTTATATATTTTTTTTTATTATCAACTAATGCTATCTGTAAAATGATAATAATATTGTAAGATCTATCACTAAGAATCAAATCTAAAACTTTTTGCAATCAAAATTACTAAATCAGAGTATCTAGCATAGATCCATGGTTCAGACATGAGTTTTTTTTACAGCTTGTCCAGAATCGCTAGTTATTTTCATACATTTAACTACAAACAGTTTAGTCACATCATGATGAACAAGTCTATATCTATTTGTGCTTGATTACAGCTTGCAATAGAGACTTCCAAATGCAAAGACTACCACTCGGCGGTTAAAACTCGAGAATTTTCCAACTCTGCCAACAAACGTGGTTAACACAGAAATCCAGTTCTCATCTTTTTTTTCTTAATTGAAGCTTTTGGATAGAATTTGATAATGAAGCTGTCATATTGTCAGTTCTTCAAATTTATATATCCTAGTTTAATAAGAACTTTAGACTGAATTATTCGTGAAACGAAAGTGCAGTTGCTTTATTTTCTTTATATATTTCTGAGTGAAAATTATATCTCTGTACGTTAAAGTAGGTAACTAGACAAAAGTTTCTTTAGTAATTATATTTCAAATGTTGTATGACTCAAAAATAATCTTAGAGCACATGAATAGCAAAATTGTAGTCAAAGAATTTTTCAAGATACTTTATAAAGCTCCTAATGTACCAGACAAATACAAAAATTATGCTTTGTTCATCATTATATAGATTTCATATTATATTCAACGTAATTGTATCGATATCATCACTATAAAGCTTATTTAATAATGCTTTAAGTATCATTAACATTTGTACTTTACTCTGTCTATTCCTTGTTTATTGCTTGCTGCAGAACTAAGGCTAAGATAAGATGCACATAAAATAAGAGACAACCAACTTGTGTCAATGGTCCAGTGATCGTATTGAAATAGTTTAAAGCAATTTCTTAATGTAGATTTGTCAAGAGTTCTTCTCATTTACATTAAGGAAAACATTAATGCAACTATTTGCTACCGTTGCATTTTAATTACCAAATAATCCCAAGAATATAAACTTATGTAGGTTAGCTTGTGTGTAAGGGCAGGAAATTCTATATTTTACATCTTTAAACCTTATTTTACCTAAGATTATTTTTTTTTATGAATGAGACACGGGGACACAAAAAATATGCCCTTATCTGGTCCGGGCAACAAACACATATTTAGACGGTGAAAAAGAAGAAGCTTAAGATCAAGGCAGAAATAAGAGAACGATAAACAGTGGGATAAGGATAGGCTCAAGAAGTAGTCAAAGTAATGAAAATCTAGAAATATGACAAAAGATTAGGCCCTGGGATGAGGATAGATCAGAGTTTTGAAGTTACAATACTGTAAATGAGTTTTGGAATACAGAAGAAGGAAGAGAGTCTCAGAGTCTAGAAGTGGATGGAAGAAGCACTCACTGCGCAGATCATTCCATGAACTACAAATCTCCACATACTTGTATTACCAATGAAATGAGGGCGTCTGGCGAGCATTATACGGCCTTGACAGTAGTGGAAAGATGCAACTTGCCAAGCCATTAGAGCAGAGATGGAAATAATATAGATAGACAAGAGAGGGATGATACCTTGCGGAGAATAGGAAGAAAATTCAGATTAGAAGCAGAAGAGGGGTCACTGGTGAATCTGATTGTCACAGATTCACCTTATCCATGATATTGTAATGCAATTTATTCTCATTTAAAAATGTCAAATCTTATATTCCATGTGTCTCTGAAGCCAATTGTAAAAAGACGTGTACTAACGTTTGCTAAATAGAGTGTATAAATTCTGTTAGAATCTCTCTTTTTAGATTTATCTTTTCTAAACGTTCGTTAATGTAGCTTTTCAAATGTCGTTATTGGTATAGGCATTGTTAGTAATATTTAACAGTGAGAACTTGATATATGTTGAAATTGCTATCTCTACAGGTTTAGAAAATGAAATAATAAAGGTATGAACTCAACTGATATGATGAAAGTGATAGACATGTATTTCTTTATGCTTTTTTTTTCAGGTAAATAAAACTTGAAAACTGCGATTTCAAATCCACAGTCATTTTGAAAAACACATAACAGTGATTGAAAAAAAATTACTTGAATTCATGGAAAACGCAACCTTTACCCCTACATTCAGTAGTCATTTGGCATTTGTTAATGCAAGACAGTGTTTCTTACGATACTTGTTTACATAACTCTTTTTGTTTAAAATGGAAGTTGTTTTTGGGTTGGCTTTTCTCTCTATTATTGATTGTTTCTAGATTTCATATAACTTTTCTCTCATTATTATTGAGATTATGCAGCAAGTCTGGAGATTAAATTCAAAATAATAACATCTCGTTATACTTGTACATTATCATAAATAAATGTAAATATTAGCGGATGGGGGATAAGCATATTTACTGATATCCACCTTTGCTTTATGTACGACAGAATTACATATATATATATATATATATATATATATATATATATATATATATATATATATATATATATATATATATATATATATATATATATATATATATATATATATATATATATATATATATATATATATATATATGTATGTATATATATATGTATATATATATATATATATATATATATATATATATATATATATATATATATATATATATATATATATATATATATATATATATATATATATATATATATATATATGTATATATATATATATATATATATATATATATATATATATATATATATATATATATATATATATATATATATATATATATATATATATATATATATATATATATATATATATATATATATATATATATATATATATATATATATATATATATATATATATATATATATATATATATATATATATATATATATATATATATATATATATATATATATATATATATATATATATATATATATATATATATATATATATATATATATATATATATATATATATATATATATATATATATATATATATATATATATATATATATATATATATATATATATATATATATATATATATATATATATATATATATATATATATATATATATATATATATATATATATATATATATATATATATATATATATATATATATATATATATATATATATATATATATATATATATATATATATATATATATATATATATATATATATATATATATATATATATATATATATATATATATATATATATATATATATATATATATATATATATATATATATATATATATATATATATATATATATATATATATATATATATATATATATATATATATATATATATATATATATATATATATATATATATATATATATATATATATATATATATATATATATATATATATATATATATATATATATATATATATATATATATATATATATATATATATATATATATATATATATATATATATATATATATATATATATATATATATATATATATATATATATATATATATATATATATATATATATATATATATATATATATATATATATATATATAAGTACAAACTGTTAGCATACAGCACTAAATTGTAAGGAAGCCCATCAGTGAAACAAAACTTATAAAACAATGCTATATTTCGGATCCTAACTGGATCCCTGCTTGAGAAGGGATCCAGTTAGGATCCGAAATATAGCATTGTTTTATAAGTTTTGTTTCACTGATGGGCTTCCTTACTATATATATATATATATATATATATATATATATATATATATATATATATATATATATATATATATATATATATATATATATATGCACATACATAATGGTATATAAGCACATTAACATATATGAAAACTTGAATAATTATTACCCAGACCGGGATTGCACATAGGACTCATAAATACTGTGCCGAGGCGGTACCAACTACACAACAGAATGTCTAAAAGGGAAACCAACCTTACAGCAAAACTGCTATACTAGCAATGAACACATTTTATCTGAATGCCTTTTAGTTCATATTACAGTTTCTTCCAACCTCACTCGTGGCTTCGTTTTCTCATTTTATTTAAAATCCAATCTTATTAGGGGCCAACAAAAATAAATTAAGCATATTTCCATATATGAAAACATGAATAGTTTTTACCCCAACCAGGACTTCAACCTAGGACACGTAATTACTGCGCCAAGGTGTTAGCAACTACTCCATAGAAGGCTTAGAATACAAACCAACATTACACCTTAGCTGCTATACTCAACATAATGGGTGTAGATGATAATTTCCTCCAACAAAAATAAAATACCGACTTCCATATGTACTATATTCCAGGGTGCGCTAGAATGACAAGTCTTCAATGATATAGTGAAAACCTTTCTTATACCTTTCTTTCCATAAAGAATGAAAAAAATGTTATAGAAAGCGGTCCGTTCACAGTTCAAATGCTTTAGCTTTAAATTCCTAGTTTCCACCAAAGTGCCACTAATGCTTGACACATTTTATTCTGTTCAAAGTAGTGTCTTGCTAATATATGTTTCTTTCACATATATTTCACTGATTTAAACAGGTACATCATTCCCTGCCAGCAAATTTATTGCTACAAGTTACTTGTTTCATATAGGAATGAACACTTTAACAAAATTTTCAGGATAATTCATAAGATTTGGGGTTGCTATAAAAAATCATTAGCGTAACAGGTTAGAAATACCCTTTTAAGATGAAAAATCGGAATTTTTTACTGTAATATTTTCATTAAAGATGCCACTACCGTAGTCTGGCATCTAAGAGTTCTGTCTCACTCTTTGACATTTAACTCTGAATAACTCACTTAAGTTATTCAACTAAAGAGAAAGTGTACAGGGGGGCGAGAGCAGAAATTTTTCACCACAAAGAATTGGGCACAGAGTAGGTGGTATACCTCGGTATTGGAATGTCATTTCTTCATTTAAATTTCACTCCCATTGGAAGTACCAAATGGGAGTAGCAATTGCTGACATGCTTTTTTCGGTTGTTCTACACTAATGGACTGCAAGGAAAGTTTCTGCACATATATTGAACTATATCTTGGCTTCATCTCAAGTTTTACAAAGAAATAGATTTGACTGCAGTAAGAGCATAATTTATTTAATGAAAACGTCATTTCTTCAAAATAATATACATTTTAGCTAATTAAAAAGTCATTGGTAAATATAAACATCAGCAAGAGTTTTACAAATGCACAATGAATGACTTTCGTAATGAATAATGAAGTACATTGCTAATGCTGACACTATATCTGAGCTCTGAATGCATCATTCATGGTTTGTCGTCAGTATTGCTAGAAAAGTAATCAGTGTCGTAGTCATTTCGGAATGAAGATGACATCTAAGTATTATCATACGTTATTACAAATCATATTCCTAGCCAGTAAACTCTACTTCATTTTTGCAAACATGAAGTACTTTTAATTCAAAAATTACTTATACGTAGACCATTTTAATTTATTGAAGCACTGCATAGGGCTCTGTCTGCATTGTCGATACTAGAGGCTATTTAATATTTAATTATTAACAAAATCCAGTTTTTAGTTTTTTGTTTTTGTTGCTTACAATATCTTAAAGTAGGACAGATGTTAAGGCCGAGTTCTTAGATTATGATTCATAATACTTTGTGACAGTTTTAACTTCTAATATTTTGATATCTTTCGCAAACTCTCAACACTGAAAATTTTATGATAGGCTGATTGAGGAGGAAGCGATGGTAAAAACTGAATTTCCAAAACTCTTCTCTGCTGTCTTACTTATTCTTGCTGGTGAATTTGCATAGCCCAGATGAATAGAGTACATAATTGCAGATCTAAAATTCATATAAGATAACCTACTGATATAGACGGCTATGTGATGACCTTGTGACATGCAATCGTAGACAGTTACATATTTGCAGTATACACTGTGACCTCTATCATATGTTTTGCAGTCCTTTTATGAATTCTGGTTCAGTCATTTTATTTATTCAATGAATGAGTTATATTCTATGTAATCGATTGCATAAATGATCTTTATTGTTGTATTTCCTAATGCATCGAATGAACAAATGATCTTTTTTTTTAATTCACTTCAGGAAATATGTATTGGGATCACATTCTTAAATGCTCATGATTTATATTTATAACCTCATTTTCAAGTTATATTGTGCCATAAGCCCCACACACCAGCTCATATTTCCTCATTTACTCTTTATATAACCTAAAGATAAAAGTTGTATGCCAGAATGTTTGCTGTTACTTGCTCTCAGAACTTGCGACTTACTTTTCTTAACCCAATAATATAACATTTGTTCAGTAGTGTCGCTAAGCTATGCTACTCACACTATTTAGACAGTAGAACTATGGTCAGAGATATATATATATATAATTATTATTGTCCGCCTTCACGTTAAGAATACAAAACCTCGAATGCTAAATGATCATAAAGCTCCTTTGAACTTAAAAATTCTGCAAATAAATTTAATAATAAACATTTCCATTTTGATTTCAATTTCACTGCTCCCTAATTTATTAATATTAAAAATGTATATACAAAATATGAGTAAATCCAATTATGTGAAGATATATACAAAATATTATTATAAAAATATTTCAAAATATTTGAACTTTAGTAATAAAAGGTAAATATCCCTGGCAGAATGATAGATGTATTTAGTAGACATGAGGGGAAAATTAAAGCAAAAATTATAAACGAAAATATTCATCATAAGCTAGATCCACAATAATAATAATTTTAGAGAAAAAAATTATTTCATGATGGCGTTTAATTAAAGAATAAACAGCATTTAATATATCTGGCGCAAAGCATATGGAATATATGTTAATGAGGAAATCTCGTCATCAAAATGTTAATAATATCGAGGTATTGAATCACACATTTATTATTTTTATTATTATTATTATTATTATTATTATTATTATTATTATTATTATTATTATTATTATTATTATTATTATTATTGTTATTATTGTTATTATTATTATTATTATTATTATTATTAACATTATTATTATTATTATTATTATTATTATTATTATTATTATTATTATTATTATTATTATTATTATTATTATTATTATTATTATTATTATTATTATTATTATTATTATTATTATTATTAGCAGCCTACTTGAGGGAGGGGAGTAGAATAATTCATCGTTGTATTCCTGCTTGTCGTAAAAGTCGTCTAATTGGGGATTGGCGGGGGACTTGGAATCCCTCCTCTGGTTTTTCATCCTACGAATGCCTGAGAGATGCAAGGATATTCTGGCAGGAGAGATCCAGCCGGAACCCTAGCATTTCTGAATGTTCGTTGCTGTGGTGTAAGTGAAAGTATGAAGGAGGTGATAGAAAGTATGTTTTG
>JAXCGZ010016328.1:5000-7500 GCA_037179515.1 Halocaridina rubra
TATATATAAATATATATATATTTTATGCTGTAGACCTTTTGGGAGCATTGTTTCAGAGATTACGACATTATTATTTTACATGTATCAGTGTAATATGCTTTTGTAGATGTGGTAAAAAAAATAGTTATTTCTAAATAGAATGTTACTTTTTATTGAATAATTATAATATAAACTGCAGATATGATTTTACTTGAGTACGAAACATTCTAATCATATTTTAAAATGTCTACCATAGAGTAGTAGCATTTTGATAATTTTTGTTTAAGCAGAGTCTTGTAAACAATAATATAATTCTCATTACAATTCCCGTATATATCAAGTTAAGGGGTTTTATTTATTTATTTGTTTATATATTTGGTTATTTGAATGAATTAAATACAGCCGTAAATATGATCTTTATGCGAAAAAGTTTGTTGACATTGACCATTGGAATACTTCACCACACGGTATTGTTGTATATGTATATATTAAATTAATGGTTTTATTTCTTTAGTTGTTTATGAATTTTGCTATTCAAAGGAATTAGATTCAATTAATTTACAAAATTACCAAATACATATCTGTAAATACATTTTTTATGCGAAAAAGTTTGTTAAGGTTGGCTATGTCGTCATAGGGCAATAGACTGAGAAGAAGAAGAACCATTGCTCACTCTCGTACGCCATATTGTTTATTGCGCTCATTCGCTGTGATTACATACTTTCAATATGATTAAATTGGAGTTATTAGTGCTTTGGCTGAGTGACCAGCATCGCTGGTACATCCCAGTGAGCCTCCTGTTGATTCAGAAGAAAGTGAAAAGATTGTTTAATGCCGTGAAAATGGGAAAGGAGGGAAGAAGCATTGCCCACTTCCCTTTCGTATGCCATATTACTGTTCTTGTGCTCATTCACTGGTGCAAAGCCGTTCGACCCAAAGTTGGATATGGGGGTTGATGATGCAAGGCAACCACAGTTGAAAAGGTAAGCAATACTGTATCCTGTAATTTTACTATTTTTATATCTTTGATTAAGAACTTAGTTTATGTTTCTATGTTTCAGATTATTTATTTTTAGCATTGGTGGTGGACCTAAGTTCGAATTTAGGTGTACTCTGACTTACGATGAAACCGAGTTACGACAGCTGTCATCAATGGAACCCTGTCATAAATCGGGGACCCCTGTATATATCTATCTATTTATCTACCTTGGCTATTTCCCCCTTTAATTGGGGGCTAGCCGACATCAAAGAAAGAAAACAATAAGAGGATTACTTTGCTCTTTGGGCAATGACAAGGGAGCTAGCGACCGTTCAGATGGCACTGCTGGAGTGCCACAGCCCATCCTCCCGGCTCTTCCACAACCTGTGTCGCTTCACAACTGCCAACTCCTCCTACTGCCCCTACCACAGGGCTACCTCTGTAAGATGCAGCCCCGTGGCAACAGAAGATGCCCATCATATATATATATATATATATATATATATATATATATATATATATATATATATATATATATATATATATATATATATATATATATATATATATATATATATATATATATTGTGTGTGTGTGTGTGTGTGTGTGTGTGTGTGTGTGTGTGTGTGATTACCTAATTGTGATTACCTAATTGTGTTTACGGGAAAGAACTCAAAGCTCGTATCTTCCCGTCTCCTGATCGCTTCCATTTTAGACTTAGTGATACTTATCGTACCTGTCCTTAAAGCTATGGATTGAGATAGCATTAACTACCTCCTCGCTTAGCGAATTCCAATTATCAACTACTCTTACACTGAAAAAGTATTTCCTTACATCCTGCAAAGAAGTTTTCTTACGAAGCTTCAAACTATGACCTCTAGTTCTAGAGCCAGCCATATCAAAATATCGATCCCTATCCACTCTATCATAACCATGAAGGAATTTAAAGACTGTCACCATATCCCCCCTTACTCTTCTAGCTTCGAGTGATGGCAAGTCTAATTCCCTCAGCCTCTCATCATAACCGAGATTGCGTATTTCTGGCACCAGTTTCGTGGCATGTCTTTGAACTTTTTCAAGCTTAGCTATGTGCTTTTTCAAGTGCGGATTCCAAAAGGGGGCTGCATATTCGAGTTTTGGCCTCACATAGGTTACATAAATATTTCTGAACATTTCCTTGTCCATGTGCCTGAAGGCTACCCTTACATTTGATAAGAATGCATATGCTGCCCTTACTACGCCATTTATATGTATTTCTGGAGACAAATCTGCCAGTATGTTTACTCCTAGATCTCTCTCAATTTCTGTCTCTTGAAGTTGTACTCCAGCCACCGAGTAGTCAAGCTTGGGCCTTCTTGCACTTGTACCCATTCTCATTACCTTACATTTTGAGGTATTGAATTTCATTAGCCACTTTTCTGACCACTCATGCAGATTATTTAGATCCTCCTGAAGTTCTCTACCATTGTTCTCGTTTTTTACTTTCTTCACAATCTTTGCATCATCTGCAAACATATTCATGAATGAATTTACACACTCTG
>JAXCGZ010016328.1:17500-22762 GCA_037179515.1 Halocaridina rubra
AAAGAGATAGCCAGAAACTGTGTCATGGAGGTATTAAATTTAACCAAATTTTGGGTGGTCCACTCAGATACCCTCTGCATATCGGAGTTGAAAGTAGAAAAACCGAGTGATACGAGACTAATTACGAGAGGCAGATGAAGGTTGAAAAGAAAAGGCAGAGGAACAGTGAAGGGTAGAATCGTCGGCATATAAAAATCTACAGCCGATGACCATACTTGCAGCAATATACTATGCTAGGATGTATGTATAAAAAAAATTTAAATAATTCAACATCACAGATGTGTCACCAAATATCTTAAGAGACTTGCTCCATAATACAATTTTTCACCTAACTGGGGAAGTCAACTTACAACCAAAAAGTTACCCCAAGAATCTTGAAGGAATTACATACATTTTTAAGGTAATTATCAATGAAACAATTAACATGTGAAGGATCAAGAATTTTGGACCTTCTTATTACCATATTTTGTGGTTCAATAGCATTTAACTTCCAACCCCACATCTTGCACCAAGTGCACATTTTAGCAAGAACTCTATTCAAAGACTCAGCAACAGCTAGTCTCATGTTAGGGGATGGAACAATAGTTATCAGGAGCATCATCAGCAAAGGTAACTAGTTTGTTTTCCAAAACTATCCTCATGTCAAGAGTATACAGGATGAAGAGCATGGGGCCAGGAACACTACCCTGAGAGACAACAGTAATCACATTAGAGAATGCACGGTAATGTCTAACTACCACCGCCCTTTGAGTCTTGTTACCTAAATATTGCACAATAATAAAAAAAGGTAGAAAAATAGATAGATAGACAAACAGATAAATAGATAGATGGATGGATGGATGACACATAAAAGTATACCATATTCACGAGGTTTACGAGAATAACGAGGTTGCAAATATACAGTTACAACAGACATATATGAAGTGCCAATTTTCGTAGCGATCTGGCTTACTTGTTTACCCCTGCACAAGGCTACATGAGTTGAAAATGTCATGATGAGGATTTTTTATACGCCAAATTATTTACTTATTAACAACATCACCACTGTATGAGAAGTGTGGAGGCGTAATCTCTGGAGCTCTCATATATATGCATTTTCTATTCTCATACAATATGCGAGAGAGAGAGAGAGAGAGAGAGAGAGAGAGAGAGAGAGAGAGAGAGAGAGAGAGAGAGAGAGAGAGAGTCTAGACTAATGTGGAAAGTTGGAATAAATAGAAAGTGAGAAAGATATCTACAAGATGGCACATAACCATTTGCTGGGAGGGTAGGGATGTACATATTTGTTATTATCTTACTTTGTTCTTCATTGTTTTCCAGATATATTTACTGATTGGCTTGCCCCTGTATCTTTCAAAGTTGGAGACAGTGAAGCTATTCATGATACTGCCCAAATCCGGACAAATGCCTATCCTGAGGTTATGGAAATAGAGCTGTCTTCATTACCCAGAGGAGGATTGCCAACAAATTGAACCGAAGTGAAAGTTGTGTTAGTGACAGTTAGAAAAGGGGATATGACTTCATTGCAGAATCATGCTGGAAGAGACTAAGAAGTAGTGCAAATCATGCACAAGAGATCACTGAGTGCCAAAGAAGACTGTGAATCAGCAACTGGTTCGTCGGTGTTGCTTGCGAGAAGTGTTAATGGCTTTCATACGACTCCAAGCCCCATGAAAACCCATGCAACAGCTCAAAATTGCTTTGAATTTTTAAATTTTTGTCTAAATAGGAGGGGAAAGACTATCTTTCCCTCCGCCCAGGTGACGAGTTCTTCGTTTGGAGTGTACAGTATCCTAATTTTCAGAATGACAGGATTTGGGCATCGAGTGGCTGAAGACACCAAACGATATCAAGAAGCATTTCTAACTCCAAGTTGCATAGCAATTTTCATGCATTTCACTGTGAAGTGTTTCTTTTATCTAATCAAGGAAGAGGGACAGAGTTGGATTTGAATTTCACTTTTGCCAAAATATTTTAGGAAGAAATGCTGAATTCGTTCTTGATTGAGTCTGGAAACGCATTTGCTCCTAACAAGGTGTGTTTTCTAGACAACAGTACTCCATGCTTTTGTGCAAATGGGATGCAAATTATGTAGGGGGTCTGGAATTGATTCTTTCGATCAAACTAAGTAGTCTGGAAATTCACCACACCTCAATCCTCCCGAACACATTGGAGCAATTTTAACAGACGGGTTGGAGGCTAATGATGATCCAAGAACGTGACGTTGATCAGTATTTAAAAGACAAGCTTGTGAGACATCTGCTAGAAGTGTTGGAGGATCATGATATCGACATGATCTCTTCGAATAATCTGCTAGAAGTGTTGGAGGATCATGTTTTCGACATGATTTCTTCGAATCATCTGCTAGAAGTGTTGGAGGATCATGATTTCGACATAATCTCTTCGAATCATCTGCTAGAAGTGTTGGAGGATCATGATTTCGACATGATCTCTTCGAATCATTGCTCCAATATGCCACTCAATCTTACAGGCTATGCAAGATGTGCGAGGCTTTCACACTAAATACTGAGGGCTTCATAGATTCTCCAATGTTTCAGCTATACTTTAATATAATAAACCGTCCTGAACTATCACTCGTCGTTTTTATAACCTCCTAGCAAAAGGTTATGTACCATCCTCTCTCTCTCTCTCTCTCTCTCTCTCTCTCTCTCTCTCTCTCTCTCTCTCTCTCTCTCTCTCTCTCTCTCTCTCTCTCTCTCTCTCTCTCTCTCCAGTTATGAATTGTAGTTAAATATATATCAAATAAAGATAAAGACTCCCACTTCATTAATCAACCATATCTCTAGGTCCTCAGTACTTCGACTATACTTTCAGCCTGTCCTTTTCCTATAGTGTATCATTACCTCATCTCTGTCTTCTCCTTAACCTTTTACTATTACTTCATCTTAATGCTTTCTTCTTGTCCGGGGCTTTATTGATGAGAGCAAATTTTCTTGCCTGTCACGGTGTCACGCTCATAAAAGAATGTTAGGTTAGGTTAGTATAGGGTAGGTATTTACCTACCTTAATGGAACCTAACTTAACCTACCCTAACCTAACCATTTATGGGGTTAATTAATGTACTGGAAGTTATCTTTATCTGATCCATATATATAAATGTGTGCATATATATATATATATATATATATATATATATATATATATATATATATATATATATATATATATATATATATATATATATAAGCACATATGTGTGTGTACATACACACACACACATACATACATGCATCCATTCATACATACACATATATAACACATATGTTGATGCATATGTATATTTTTTCTCTTGTAAAATCATTCCTCCTATCAGTGGTTACCATATTTGTCGATCACAATTGCATCATCTTCATATTCTGGAATTCTGCTGTAACTTTTCTTATTTATGGTGAGAATGGCAATTTGTCTTTATATAGTTTATAAAAGCGTCATCTGCTGCTATTTTATGTAAACTAAAGAATGAATTAATCATAGCAATTATCAGTAGTTGATATAAATATGATGAATATATATATATATATATATATATATATATATATATATATATATATATATATATATATATATGTAAAATAAACATCTGAATATCACAGGGAGTGCCTGCGCGCACATGTCTCATTGCACAGTTATTGGTTTATATATATATATATATATATATATATATATATATATATATATATATATATATATATATATATATATATATATATATATGCAAACTAAATAAAGCTTGGCATGGATAAGAACGAATGATCTATTTAAAAAATCGTAAAAACTAAATCTGTTATAAAGTGAACTTCAAAGATGATTTGCAATTGTCCACAAGATGAAACTTTGGGATTATGTGAGGAATATTTGCCGGTTAGATGAAAGTGCGATTTTAGCGTTGAGAGTAAATAGATAGTTTGAAGTCTCAGAGAAAAAATTATCAATGCTGGTAACCACTAGGGGTTCTAAGGCCGCTTTCACACAAGTGGCACGTCACACTTGGCACTCCAGTTGAAAACGAACATCCGGAAATATATGAAACCTTTCACACAGAAGTGGGACATAGGATGCTTAACGCCACTTCTGTGTGAAAGGCTTCATAGATTCCCGGATGTTCGTTTTCAACTGACGTGCCACGTGGCATGCCACGTGCGACGTGCCACTTTGGTGTGACAACAGCCTAAAGAAAGCTATTATGAATGTTAGTAGATAAGAAAAATTGACAGGGAACTGCGAACACAAAAGTTTTTCACGTAAACGCAAATACGAAACTAATATAAAGAAATTAATAAAACACGAACAACTTAACCTCAGATAAGTGAATGCTGGAACCAACATCCCATAGACTTAAAAATCGCTACTTGGAAAGTCCTGGGCGAGAAACGTGTGACGTAACGAGGCATTTGGTACCCTTTGTAAACGCCTCCAGAGAGACCACGTGCATACCTCGTGGTCCACAGTGACACATAAATCCGACTGTTTTGGGGGAGTGCAGATTTTACCAGGAATAAAATCAAACAATTATCAATCAATCTCTGTCTTATTCATATTTTTTTCTGGTTTATAACTACGGGAAGTTATTTGTTTATATTAAAGTCAAAGCGCCTTGAGATACTGTTTCATCATAAACCCCGCAAATCTGAAATTGTGCAGTTTGTTTATTTGATAAGGTCTAGCATACTTTGGACGTCGCAACCTCCTCATAATTATACTCAGATACCTTGGGTAGTATTATGGCAAAAATATGGTACATTTAGGTCTTATCAAAGTCAGAATATTTTAAGATACTACTCCATCACAGGCTACACATATACGAGGATATAAGTCAATGAGTCCGTTAAACTACCAGGGGCTATGACAAGAGGGACCCCAAGCATATCCATCTTGTCCCCAAATGGCGATGGGTATTATTTAATTATCTATTCTCTCTCTCTCTCTCTCTCTCTCTCTCTCTATTATATATATATATATATATATATATATATATATATATATATATATATATATATATATATATATATTATATATATATATATATATATATATATATATATATATATATATATATATATATATATATATATATATATATATACTGTATATGAGAAAACACGGTTAAATTAAAAAGTTGTAAAGAACAAAAATGCACTGCAGACATGATAAAAATAAAACCATAGAAATAAATAAATGAGAATTAGATAGTACCAATAAAATGAGTTTTAAAAGAATTTATTGTAATAAGTGAATGACAGC
>JAXCGZ010016329.1:0-22722 GCA_037179515.1 Halocaridina rubra
ATATCGAAATATCGATCCCTATCCACTCTATCATAACCATGAAGGAATTTAAAGACTGTCACCATATCCCCCCTTACTCTTCTAGCTTCGAGTGATGGCAAGTCTAATTCCCTCAGCCTCTCATCATAACCGAGATTGCGTATTTCTGGCACCAGTTTCGTGGCATGTCTTTGTGTGTGTGTGTGTGATTACCTAATTGTGATTACCTAATTGTGTTTACGGGAAAGAGCCCAAAGCTCGTATCTTCCCGTCTCCTGATCGGTTCCATTTTTAGACTTAGTGATACTTATCATACCTGTCCTTAAAACTATGGATTGAGATAGCATTAACTACCTCCTCGCTTAGCCAATTCCAATTATCAACTACTCTTACACTGAAAAAGTATTTCCTTACATCCTGCAAACAAGTTTTCTTCCGAAGCTTCAAACTATGACCTCTAGTTCTAGAGCCAGCCATATCGAAATATCGATCCCTATCCACTCTATCATAACCATGAAGGAATTTAAAGACTGTCACCATATCCCCCCTTACTCTTCTAGCTTCGAGTGATGGCAAGTCTAATTCCCTCAGCCTCTCATCATAACCGAGATTGCGTATTTCTGGCACCAGTTTCGTGGCATGTCTTTGAACTTTTTCAAGCTTAGCTATGTGCTTTTTCAAGTGCGGATTCCAAAAGGGGGCTGCATATTCGAGTTTTGGCCTCACATAGGTTACATAAATATTTCTGAACATTTCCTTGTCCATGTGCCTGAAGGCTACCCTTACGTTTGATAAGAATGCATATGCTGCCCTTACT
Source organism: Halocaridina rubra (assembly GCA_037179515.1). NCBI lineage: Eukaryota > Metazoa > Arthropoda > Malacostraca > Decapoda > Atyidae > Halocaridina > Halocaridina rubra. The sequence goes on from JAXCGZ010016329.1 coordinate 797, forward strand.
ACGCCATTTATATGTATTTCTGGAGACAAATCTGCCAGTATGTTTACTCCTAGATCTCTCTCATTTTCTGTCTCTTGAAGTTGTACTCCAGCCACCGAGTAGTCAAGCTTGGGCCTTCTTGCACTTGTACCCATTCTCATTACCTTACATTTTGAGGCATTGAATTTCATTAGCCACTTTTCTGACCACTCATGCAGATTATTTAGATCCTCCTGAAGTTCTCTACCATTGTTCTCGTTTTTTACTTTCTTCACAATCTTTGCATCATCTGCAAACATATTCATGAATGAATTTACAGACTCTGGTAGGTCATTTACATATACAAGGAACAAAAGTGGCCCTAAAACTGAACCCTGTGGAACTCCACTACTAACTCTTCTCCATTCAGACACTGAGTGTCTTACTCTAACCCTCTGTTCCCTTCCTTCTAAGTAAGTTTTTATCCATTCCAAGACATTTCCACCTATTCTAGCCATTGATTGCAGCTTCCTAATAAGTCTCCCATGTGGAACAGTGTCAAACGCTTTCTGGAAGTCTAGGAATATGCAATCTGCCCAGCCCTCTCTTTCCTGTAAGATTTGGCTTACCTCATCATAAAATTCTAATAAGTTTGTTACTGTTGATCTACCTTCTCTGAAGCCATGTTGCCTCACTGACAAAAAGTTGAAGGATTCCAAGTGAAGAGAGATATGTTTCCTTAGTAGTTTCTCCATAACTTTGCAAACTATGCTGGTCAAGGAAACTGGTCTATAGTTCAGAGCCGTATCCCTCCTTCCCTTTTTGAAGATAGGTATCACATTTGCTTGTTTCCAGCATCTTGGAATCTCCCCCGACTCCAGTGACTCCTTAAATATGATACTTAGTGCCACTGATATTGTGTTTGCGCATTTTTTAAGCACATGAGGGGATATGTCATCAGGACCTGTAGCTTTATGAACATCTAAATCCATCAGCGCTTTGCATACCTCTGTGGCTGTAAGGTTGATGTTCTCTAGTACCGGCCCTTGAGCTTCTATCACTGCAATCTGAGGGGGTGGGGTATTTTCTACTGTAAATACTGACTGAAACTCCTTGTTCAATTCTTTGCAGATCTCTTCGTCCGTCTCAGTGATGCTTCCATCCGCTCTCTTTAGCCTTAAAACCTGTTCTTTTACCTTCAGTTTTCCTCTGATAAAGCTGTGGAAAAGCTTGGGATTTTCTTTAGCCTTCCTGGTGATGTCCCTCTCATAATCTCTCTCTGCCTCTCTCCTTTTACTTAGGTAGTCATTTCTTGCTCTTTTGTAGGTTTGCCAGGCATTTATGTTTTTTCTCCTCCTATACCTTTTCCAGCATTTGTCTCTCCACTCCTTAGCTCTTTTACACCCATTATCGAACCATTTCTCTCTGGCATGAATTACACCTACTTTGGTGACAGGTATGCAGCAATCTACTATCTTCCCATATTTCTCACAAAAGATGTCATACATTTCTTGTACAGATTTGTTGTAAAATAAGGTTCTCCAGTCAATAACTGCAAAAAGCTCATTCATTTTGATGTAATCTCCTTTCGGATAGTTCCTCCTCATGTCCTCAGTGCCTCTACTCTCAGGAAGAATGTCTTCAATGATATACTCCATCAACAACACACAGTGGTCACTCTTTCCAATTGGTGGTTCATACTCAATATTTTCAATATCCAACACATTATCTGTGAACACCAGATCAAGTAGTGATGGCTCATCCCCACCCCTGGCTCTTGTTGGTTCCATTACATGTTGGTGTAGGAAATTCCCTTGTACGCAATCTAGGAATCTTGCCCCAAATGAGTCCTCACCACTGTGTGGGTCAAGATTTATCCAATCTATCTCTTTATGATTAAAGTCTCCCATAATCAAAATCCTACATTTTTTTTTCCTATGCCATGTTAACAACTGAGTTTATGACTTCAATCGTACCTATATGACTTTCCTCATAAATTTCAAGCCTATTTTGGTTCCTTGGTGGGTTGTATACAACAGTTATTATAATGCTCTCTGACCCAGTATTTATGCGAGCAACAAGAAATTCCTTGAACTCACTTTCTATAGCCAAGTTTATTTCTTCAACTTGAATCTTCTCACTTATGAGCAGTGCTATCCCTCCACCAGTCCTCTCAGATCTTTCGACCCTTAGTATTCTGAAGCCCTTAGGAAAAACTGTGACACTGTTTATGTCCTCACTCAACTTAGTCTCTGTAATTGCTACTATATCTGCCTTACTGTTGTGAATCCTATCTTTTAATTCTACTGCCTTACCAGCTAATCCATCAGCATTTGTGTATAACAATCTTAATGAGGCCCCATCCCCTGATCTTCTGTCATTATCTTCTTTATCTCCCCTTTGTCAGGAAGTATTCTGTAACAAAAATTTTTCTTCTCTTCTTCATATCTTTCATCATTTAACCTTCTTGCCTCTTGCAACAAGTTTTTGATCTTTCCCATCTCTTCCTGTGTTCTGTATCGTCTAATGAACACTTCTTTGCATTCTTGAAGGTCTTTTAGACTTTTTTTTCTCAACAATATTTCCCTACATGTTTCCCCTCTCTCAAAGGTTACTTTTGTTGGTCTCGGCTTTCCTTCCCTCGAATATTTACCTAGTTGGTGTATGCTTACAATATCCTCAGGACCACATACTACTCCAAGCTTTCTTATCAGGTCTACAACGTTAGCTTTATTTTCTTCAAGTCTCCCCTGCCATGTTGGCTCCTGGGATTCACTTATGCCTGAGATTACCACTGTCTTCTCCTTATCAAGTGCCTGTCTGATGAGTGGGTTTGCCCTTTCCATCACAACGTGATGTGTGTGTGTGTGTGTGTATATATATATATATATATATATATATATATATATATATATATATATATATATATATATATATATATATATATATATATATATATATATATATATATATATATATATATATATATATATATATATATATATATATATATATAAAAGGGGGCGAGATTAAATTTAATAAACACTCTTAAGTAATGTATATTTTTTTCATGAGTGATGCCATTTCCTGAAGCAGCTCCAAAGGTAGCAACAGCTGAGGTAAAAGGAATTCAAGATTTTTATCCAAGCCCTTATGTTCTACTAAGCATGCCGGGTAGCCATAATTGTATAAAAAGAACAAGATCTGCAGGGCTTCATAATATCCTCCTTATTTCTATCTCCTCTGCCATTAGTTTCAAAGTAAAAAATATAGTCAGGAAGGGAAGAATTTTTAACAGCACTTAAGAAGTGACTAAGGAAATACAGTTTTAGTATTCTTTCTTTCCCACCACCAAGGATATCTGAAATGCATTATTTAATTTCTTACATATTTAATAACATTAAAGTACAGCAATTATTCAAATATTATATTCAGACCATTAAATTCTTCTTCATACCTTGCCACAAAGCAATTTCTCTGACATTTGCATTAATCATGACCGTTCCAACTTTAGGAATCCATTTGGGTAAGACGACCTTCGAACTAACTGAAATTCTGTAGATTATGTTTTTTTTTCTTTCTTTTTTTTTTGAAGTCCTCTAAAGGAACCTCTTAAAAATCCTTGTGGTTTCTGCTGTTTACTTTGGACATTGCAGTCTCAGATACTTCTTTATGTACATAGTTCATTTCTGTCAAGCTATTTTCCTTAGACACATCTCGGTGACGCATAGCATATAAATGATTGCCTACTCTGTACAATAAGTTTAGGCTGGCACTACCACGTTCACCCTCAGTTGTTACCTACATAATGTAATGAGAAATAAGTCATAAGCAAAAGCTCAACGGTTTGTCTATAACTATAATATATCATTATGATAGAATGGGTTCATTTTACTGTATTTCTCATATCACATCAGTTGTTTTTACAGTAAGAAAAACATTAAGTGGAAGGGAGCACTAGCATCAAAGTCCTTTAAATCTTGTCGATTTTTCATTTCATCTTAGTTTATTTTCAATAAGAAAAAACTAAGAGAAAGGGAGTAGTAGCATTACATACATCCCTTTATTTCTTTTTGATTCCTCATTTCATCTTAATTGATTTACAGAAAGAAAAAAAATTAAGTAGAAGTAGTACCATCAAATAACTTTATATCTTTTCGTACCTTCATGCAAAGGGAAAGACCTTAACAGAGTTTTCTCTCCACTATTCCTGATGGATGATAAACGCAAATTGATATGTTAAAATCACGATGCTTTCCTGCAACACTGCCTCTCAGGAGATTAAAGTCTGCAAAGCTTATTGCAAATGCACAGCTTTGTGTGTTACTAATGGTCTCCATTCGTGTAGGAATGGGCACAGACATGTTGGAGCTAGGGGAATAAGGGTAGATGCAATTCCTAATGCCCTGCATGACTCACACGTATTATGACTGAGTCACAGTGGCCCCCAACATAAATATATGCAAATCTTTCTTTAATTTTCTACTTTCTTTACTGTCTGTTTCTAGAAATACTTTTCACATACAATAATGGGCATAATTTATGCCCTTGTGTATGTCACAATGTAACACATGTAAAACAATACTGACTTTAGAACCAGATATTCATGTAAACTCCCTTAAAAATTGTTCATGATAAAGCTATATTAACAGTTAAGGGATAACTACTGCAATACTGTAATTCACAGTTAAAAAGTGAATAAATTAAAATACCCAATATATAGTATACAACAAATAAATGTAACTCTATCTAAAGACCTACAGACCTCTAGCATTTCTTGCAGTGTAAAGACTGGAAATGAGACAGGAATGACTTCTCTCTTGCAGTCAACACCTCGGTACTGCCCAAATTGACACAAAAAATATAACAGTACATCTGAGCAGTAGATTGGGCGTGATCCGCGAGCATGGGATAAACGAGGAGTCGTTTTTTATCGTCTTTTGATAAGCACGATGAAGAGACGATATCATGGAAAAGAAAGGGATTCCTGTATGGGTAAAAAAAATTCCTCATTATCATACATTTGTCACTAATCCCCTTTCGCACAGGAGTAGACACAGAGAGGTTGAGGCTGGGGAATTAAGACTGGAGGCCCTTCCTACACCCTGCAGTCCCCTCAAAGGACATCACAACAATAACAATATAATAACATTAAACTATGGTTATAACAGCAAATACTTTATAAAATACTAATGCTATGCTACAATATATAGAATCAAATCTTTAAACAGCCTCATAAATAACTAGCATATGTATTATAGGATCTTCTGCCATGAGGCCCTGAGAAAGCTTGGCCACACGGCAGAAGATCCTTGCTCACTTACCCTGTAGATAACACAAAAAGCATGGTTTGGGGAACCGTGGAGGTCCTTTATCCCTAAGAAGCTAAGAGGAGTGATCAAGGTGAACTAGATTCTGGTGAATGTGTATGCTTGAACTCGGTCACCCCCTTACAAGGGAGACTGTGGCCATTGTAAATCTTTGTAATTTAGCAAATTTTTTCCTATCAGTGACGCCAAACCTCGTTCTGAAGCTAGCAGGGAAGCTACAAGTGAGTAGAAAAAAGGAAATAGCAGGGCTTAATCATAGTATGTGTGGCCTTACACTTTCTATCAGCTATTGTGTGACAAGAAAAAAGTATGAGGAAGAGACTGCCAGACCTTTGCTCCCCTATCTCTTTTAGTCAACTTTTATAACATGCAGAGCACATAGGAATAGAATACATTCTCCCCCATCACCAGGGATAATAACGAAATAACATTAATACCAATGAAATGTATATTAATAAATTATGATTACGAGTATCATGAATCCATAGTTATTAAGATATTAGAAGCGTTACAGCAACATTACAAACACCAATCAACAAACTAAATTTTCATTAACTTTTCAATAACGTGTACATGAAGCACTGATCTCTTTGTGAAGAATAGTATATAAACTTACTGGGTATTAGTAGAGCAAATCATCGACAAAATGACTGGAAATCGCTATGTGAATCATCAATAAACTTACTGAGTATTTGTTATGGGAAATATCAATTAAATTACTTGGTATCTGTGATGCGTTCAGTGACACTGAGCCGTGTCAAAGTCCACGTAGAGCCTTCACCTTCCTCTATCACCTTGGCGAATTGTTTCGCTAATGGACGATTAGGAATTTTAACCGAGCAGAATATTCCATTTGCATCTTGACCCAAAACTTCCCATTTTTTGGTGCCCTCTCCGGTGTTCCTGAAAATTAAACAGACTTAACTTTATAGAAGCACAAAGTCCACGGTAGAGTGCAAATTGAGAACAATTAATGCTGGTACAAACCCAACATGGGGCATCAGGAAGGATTTTCAGCCTAATTCCCCATATTCAATATGTCTGTGATTACCTAATTGTGATTACCTAATTGTGTTTACGGGAAAGAGCCCAAAGCTCGTATCTTCCCGTCTTCTCATCGGTTCCATTTTAGACTTAGTGATACTTATCATACCTGTCCTTAAAACTATGGATTGAGATAGCATTAACTACCTCCTCGCTTAGCCAATTCCAATTATCAACTACTCTTACACTGAAAAAGTATTTCCTTACATCCTGCAAACAAGTTTTCTTACGAAGCTTCAAACTATGACCTCTAGTTCTAGAGCCAGCCATATCAAAATATCCATCCCTATCCACTCTATCATAACCATGAAGGAATTTAAAGACTGTCACCATATCCCCCCTCACTCTTCTAGCTTCGAGTGATGGTAAGTCTAATTCCCTCAGCCTCTCATCATAACTGAGATTGCGTATTTCTGGCACCAGTTTCGTGGCATGTCTTTGAACTTTTTCAAGCTTAGCTATGTGCTTTTTCAAGTGCAGATTCCAAAAGGGGGCTGCATATTCGAGTTTTGGCCTCACATAGGCTACATAAATATTTCTGAACATTTCCTTGTCCATGTGCCTGAAGGCTACCCTTACATTTGATAAGAATGCATATGCTGCCCTTACTATGCCATTTATATGTATTTCTGGAGACAAATCTGCCAGTATGTTTACTCCTAGATCTCTCTCATATTCTGTCTCTTGAAGTTGTACTCCAGCCACCGAGTAGTCAAGCTTGGGCCTTCTTGCACTTGTACCCATTCTCATTATCTTACATTTTGAAGTATTGAATTTCATTAGCCACTTTTCTGACCACTCATGCAGATTATTTAGATCCTCCTGAAGTTCTCTACCATTGTTCTCGTTTTTTACTTTCTTCACAATCTTTGCATCATCTGCAAACATATTCATGAATGAATTTACAGACTCTGGTAGGTCATTTACATATACAAGGAACAAAAGTGGCCCTAAAACTGAACCCTGTGGAACTCCACTACTAAGTCTTCTCCATTCAGACACTGAGTGTCTTACTCTAACCCTCTGTTCCCTTCCTTCTAAGTAAGTTTTTATCTATTCCAAAACATTTCCACCTATTCTAGCCATTGATTGCAGCTTCCTAATAAGTCTCCCATGTGGAACAGTGTCAAATGCTTTCTGGAAGTCTAGGAATATGCAATCTGCCCAGAACTCTCTTTCCTGTAAGATTTGGCTTACCTCATCATAAAATTCTAATAAGTTTGTTACTGTTGATCTACCTTCTCTGAAGCCATGTTGCCTCACTGACAAAAAGTTGAAGGATTCCAAGTGAAGAGAGATATGTTTCCTTAGTAGTTTCTCCATAACTTTGCAAACTATGCTGGTCAAGGAAACTGGTCTATAGTTCAGAGCCGTATCCCTCCTTCCCTTTTAGAAGATAGGTATCACATTTGCTTGTTTCCAGCATCTTGGAATCTCCCCCGACTCCAGTGACTCCTTAAATATGATACTTAGTGCCACTGATATTGTGTTTGCGCATTTTTTAAGCACATGAGGGGATATGTCATCAGGACCTGTAGCTTTATGAACATCTAAATCCATCAGCGCTTTGCATACCTCTGTGGCTGTAAGGTTGATGTTCTCTAATACCGGCCCTTGAGCTTCTATCACTGCAATCTGAGGGGGTGGGGTATTTTCTACTGTAAATACTGACTGAAACTCCTTGTTCAATTCTTTGCAGATCTCTTCATCCGTCTCAGTGATGCTTCCATCCGCTCTCTTCAGCCTTAAAACCTGTTGTTTTACCTTCAGTTTTCCTCTGATAAAGCTGTGGAAAAGCTTGGGATTTTCTTTAGCCTTCCTGGTGATGTCCCTCTCATAGTCTCTCTCTGCCTCTCTCCTTTTACTTAGGTAGTCATTTCTTGCTCTTTTGTAGGTTTGCCAGCCATTTATGTTTTTTCTCCTCCTATACCTTTTCCAGCATTTGTCTCTCCACTCCTTAGCTCTTTTACACCCATTATCAAACCATTTCTCTCTGGCATGAATTACACCTACTTTGGTGACAGGTATGCAGCAATCTACTATCTTCCCATATTTCTCACAAAAGATGTCATACATTTCTTGTACAGATTTGTTGTAAAATAAGGTTCTCCAGTCAATAACTGCAAAAAGCTCATTCATTTTGATGTAATCTCCTTTCGGATAGTTCCTCCTCATGTCCTCAGTGCCTCTACTCTCAGGAAGAATATCTTCAATGATATACTCCATCAACAACACACAGTGGTCACTCTTTCCAATTGGTGGTTCATACTCAATTTTTTCAATATCCAACACATTATCTGTGAACACTAGATCAAGTAGTGATGGCTCATCCCCACCCCTGGCCCTTGTTGGTTCCATTACATGTTTGTGTAGGAAATTCCCTTGTACGCAATCTAGGAATCTTGCCCCGAATGAGTCCTCACCACTGTGTGGGTCAAGATTTATCCAGTCTATCTCTTTATGATTAATGTCTCCCATAATCAAAATCCTACATTTTTTTCCCCGTGCCATGTTAACAACTGAGTTTATGACTTCAATAGTACCTATATGACTTTCCTCATAAACTTCAAGCCTATTTTGGTTCCTTGGTGGGTTGTATACAACAGTTATTATAATGCTCTCTGACCCAGTATTTATGCGAGCAACAAGAAATTCCTTGAACTCACTTTCTATAGCCAAGTTTATTTCTTCAACTTGAATCCTTTCACTTATGAGCAGTGCTATCCCTCCACCAGTCCTCTCAGACCTTTCAACACTGTGTTACAGTGAAAACGCGAGCCAAGAAACGCAATCCAGCGAAGGATCACTGTATATATATATATATATATATATATATATATATATATATATATATATATATATATATATATATATATATATATATATATATATATATATATATATATATATATATATATATATATATATATATATATATATATATACATATACATACATACATACATATTAGGTAATCACAATTAGGTAATCACATACTTGGGCCACGCAACTGCTTCTCTTAAATTTTTACTTGTGTTTTTGAGTGACTAAGTGCTTAGTGGAAAACTTTACCATAATTTCCATAAATCTGAAATCCTGCAGAGTATTGTGAGTACAAAACTTATATTTGTTGTACGACGAGACTGTCCAAAATATTAAAGGGAAAAAAAATTGAGAACATTTTCGTGAGGGGAGAGAGAAGCTGCTGTCCAGTTCTGCCTTGAAGGAAATTTAGAAGAGTTGCCAGAGGTGAAGCCATCACATCACATTACCTAATTTTTTGTGTAAACTGGGGAAAGCTCTTAAGCCGTTTACCTGATCCTGTGGTTCCATATATTGTTAAAATCAGTATCCTTCCCATTTATATTAACTTGTTAGTTAGTTTGATACACGAAATAATTGAATAATTAAATAAATACCAAATATCCACTTGTCAACAGTACTGAGTTAAGTTGCCAAGTAGTACAGCTGTCTTTTTTCTTCATTTTTTTGCTTTTCTTTTAGCTTTCTCTTTTACTATTTTTTTTTATTTTGTATATATATTGAGTTAAATGTAAAGTCTAATCCTGTGATAACATATCTTGGTTAGCAAGTGAGTTTATCAGTTAGGAAGAATATATAGCAGAAACAGATGGGTGCCTCCTCAGACATAAATTCAAATTTTCCTTCAGGTTTGACTTTTGTTTTGTTGCATTTTTTTTTTAAATTACCATGGTCAAGTATTTAAGTTAAGATGTGTGTTACCAGAAAAGAGATAAATTGAGTCACTAAATAGCACTTATATGGAGATATAAAAATTCTGTGTGAAGCTTGAATAAAAGTTTTGCTCTTTTTTTTTTCTTTCTCTTCATCTTTCTATATTCTGTGAGAGGGAGAACATAAAAATGAGGCCATCTCTGTCCCAAACCTCCCCCATCCATGGGTCGGTAGGAGGGGTAGCCATTAGGGGACTTAAACAGAAAATCAAGAATTTAGAGGCAATGGTTATAAGCCTTGATAAAAAAATTCGGAATATGGATGGAGAAATGAAAGAGAATGAAGCACTCAGAGAGCAAATAAGATCTTTGGAGGAAGCAAATAAAGCACAAGGGCAGGAGAGAAAGGAACTAGAAAAAAGAATAAAGAAGCTGGAAGGGGAAAAGAGTCAACTAGAATCTAGAATTTCTAAACAAGAAGATAAAAACAAACAGCTGAATGACAACCTAAAGGAATTAGATGTTAGTTCACTGCTCTCTTCTGAGAGAGACGAGATTGCTGCTTGGAATGTCCAGATTAAGGAAAACATTGAACAGTTCAGAAAAGAGTTCCAGGAGCTGAACATGGAAACTGATGCCATGAAAACTTCCTTTGCTGATGCACTAAAGGGGAATGTGGCAGTAAAAGAGGCTGTAAAGGTGGTGGCACTGGAAAACATACACACAATTGACCATAAAGAGACAGTAATCGAAAAAATGAAAGACGTTGTGATGGGAAGGGCAAACCCACTCATCAGACAGGCACTTGATAAGGAGAAGACAGTGGTAATCTCAGGCATAAGCGAATCCCAGGAGCCAACATGGCAGGGGAGACTTGAAGAAAATAAAGCTAGGGTTGTAGACCTGATAAGAAAGCTTGGAGTAGTATGTGGTCCTGAGGATATTGTAAACATACACCAACTAGGTAAATATTCGAGGGAAGGAAAGCCGAGACCAACAAAAGTAACCTTTGAGAGAGGGGAAACATGTAGGGAAATATTGTTGAGAAAAAAAAGTCTAAAAGACCTTCAAGAATTCAAAGAAGTATTCATTAGACGATACAGAACGCAGGAAGAGATGGGAAAGATCAAAAACTTGTTGCAAGACGCAAGAAGGTTAAATGATGAAAGAAATGAAGAAGGGAAGAAAAATTTTCATTACAGAGTTCTTCCAGACAAAGGGGAGATAAAGAAGATAATGACAGAAGATCAGGGGATGGGGCCTCATTAAGATTGTTATACACAAATACTGATAGATTAGCTGGTAAGGCAGTAGAATTAAAAGATAGGATTCACAACAGTAAGGCAGATATAGTAGCAATTACAGAGACCAAGTTGAGTGAGGACATAAACAGTGTCACAGTTTTTCATAGGGCTTTAGCACTGCTCATAATTGAAAGGATTCAAGTTGATGAAATATACTTGGCTATAGAAAGTGAGTTCAAGGAATTTCTTGTTGCTCGCATAAATACTGGGTCAGAGAGCATTATAATAACTGTTGCATACAACCCACCAAGGAACCAAAATAGGCTTGAAGTTTATGAGGAAAGTCATATAGGTACTAGTGAAGTCATAAACTCAGTTGTTAACATGGCATAGGAAAAAAAATGTAGGATTTTGATTATGGGAGACTTTAATCATAAAGAGATAGATTGGATAAATCTTGACCCACACAGTGGTGAGGACTCATTCGGGGCAAGATTCCTAGATTGCGTACAAGGGAATTTCCTACACCAACATGTAATGGAACCAACAAGGGCCATGGGTGGGGATGAGCCATCACTACTTGATCTAGTGTTCACAGATAATGTGTTGGATATTGAAAAAAATTGAGTATGTACCACCAATTGGAAAGAGTGACCACTGTGTGTTGTTGATGGAGTATATCATTGAAGATATTCTTCCTGAGAGTAGAGGCACTGAGGACATGAGGAGGAACTATCAGAAAGGAGATTACATCAAAATGAATGAGCTTTTTGCAGTTATTGACTGGAGAACCTTATTTTACAACAAATCTGTACAAGAAATGTATGACATCTTTTGTGAGAAATATGGGAAGATAGTAGATTGCTGCATACCTGTCACCAAAGTAGGTGTAATTCATGCCAGAGAGAAATGGTTTGATAATGGGTGTAAAAGAGCTAAGGAGTGGAGAGACAAATGCTGGATAAGGTATAGGAGGAGAAAAAACATAAATGGCTGGCAAACCTACAAAAGAGCAAGAAATGACTACCTAAGTAAAAGGAGAGAGGCAGAGAGAGACTATGAGAGGGACAGCACCAGGAAGGCTAAAGAAAATCCCAAGCTTTTCCACAGCTTTATCAGAGGAAAACTGAAGGTAAAACAACAGGTTTTAAGGCTAAAGAGAGCGGATGGAAGCATCACTGAGACGGATGAAGAGATCTGCAAAGAACTGAACAAGGAGGTTCAGTCAGTATTTACAGTAGAAAATACCCCCACCCCCTCAGATTGCAGTGATAGAAGCTCAAGGGCCGGTATTAGAGAACATCAACCTTACAGCCATAGAGGTATGCAAAGCGCTGATGGATTTAGATGTTCATAAAGCTACAGGTCCTGATGACATATCCCCTCATGTGCTTAAAAAATGCGCAAACTCAATATCAGTGGCACTAAGTATCATATTTAAAAAGTCACTGGAGTCAGGAGAGATTCCAAGATGCTGGAAACAAGCAAATGTGATACCTATCTTCAAAAAGGGAAGGAGGGATACGGCTCTGAACTATAGACCAGTTTCCTTGACCAGCATAGTTTGCAAAGTTATGGAGAAACTACTAAGGAAACATATCTCTCTTCACTTGGAATCCTTCAACTTTTTGTCAGTGAGGCAACATGGCTTCAGAGAAGGTAGATCAACAGTAACAAACTTATTAGAATTTTATGATGAGGTAAGCCAAATCTTACAGGAAAGAGAGGGCTGGGCAGATTGCATATTCCTAGACTTCCAGAAAGCGTTTGACACTGTTCCACATGGGAGACTTATTAGGAAGCTGCAATCAATGGCTAGAATAGGTGGAAATATTTTGGAATGGATAAAAACTTACTTAGAAGAAAGGGAACAGAGGGTTAGAGTAAGACACTCAGTGTCTGAATGGAGAAGAGTTAATAGTGGAGTTCCACAGGGTTCAGTTTTAGGGCCACATTTGTTCCTTGTATATGTAAATGACCTACCAGAGTCTGTAAATTCATTCATGAATATGTTTGCAGATGATGCAAAGATTGTGAAGAAAGTAAAAAACGAGAACAATGGTAGAGAACTTCAGGAGGATCTAAATAATCTGCAAGAGTGGTCAGAAAAGTGGCTAATGAAATTCAATACTTCAAAATGTAAGGTAATGAGAATGGGTACAAGTGCAAGAAGGCCCAAGCTTGACTACTCGGTGGCTTGAGTACAACTTCAAGAGACAGAAAATGAGAGAGATCTAGGAGTAAACATACTGGCAGATTTGTCTCCAGAAATACATATAAATGGCATAGTAAGGGCAGCATATGCATTCTTATCAAATGTAAGGGTAGCCTTCAGGCACATGGACAAGGAAATGTTCAGAAATATTTATGTAACCTATGTGAGGCCAAAACTCGAATATGCAGCCCCCTTTTGGAATCCGCACTTGAAAAAGCACATAGCTAAGCTTGAAAAAGTTCAAAGACATGCCACGAAACTGGTGCCAGAAATACGCAATTTCAGTTATGATGAGAGGCTGAGGGAATTAGACTTACCATCACTCGAAGCTAGAAGAGTGAGGGGGGATATGGTGACAGTCTTTAAATTCCTTCATGGTTATGATAGAGTGGATAGGGATGGATATTTTGATATGGCTGGCTCTAGAACTAGAGGTCATAGTTTGAAGCTTCGTAAGAAAATTTCTTTGCAGGATGTAAGAAAATACTTTTTCAGTGTAAGAGTAGTTGATAATTGGAATTGGCTAAGCGAGGAGGTAGTTAATGCTATCTCAATCCATAGTTTTAAGGACAGGTATGATAAGTATCACTAAGTCTAAAATGGAACCGATCAGGAGACGGGAAGATACGAGCTTTGGGCTCTTTCCCGTAAACACAATTAGGTAATCACATACATGCATACATACATACATACATACATATATATATATATATATATATATATATATATATATATATATATATATATATATATATATATATATATATATATATATATATATATATATATATATATATATATATATATATATATATATATATATATATATATATATATATATATATATATATATATATATATATATATATATATATATATTGTAATTTTAATTATTACAAGTTACATTTTATTACTATGTAAATTAAAACAAGTGAATGGGGTAATAATTTGTGACTCCCAATCGGCCCTATGCGCCCTATCCTCGCCAAGACCCATCTGTAACCGTGTTATGGGAGATATACTATGTCGCCTCGCCACCGCTCGGGATGCTTCTCTTGCTGTGTCGTTTGTATGGACGCTCTCTCACATTGGACTGACTGGCAACGACACGGTGGATTGTCTTGCCAAGGAGGCCTGTATGCTGGATGGGCATGTCGTGGATGCCGAGCCCTCCCTCTGATGCCTACAAAACATCATCTACTCAGCTGGGTTTGCCTTGATGGTATGGCGCAGGGATGCGGAGAGGGCCAACAGTGTGTCAATACAGCACCATGATCACTTTCTTCACTGTCGCTACAAGTATCGCAGATGCTGGTTAATGGTGCGGAAACATAATGAAGTTAGTGCTCGGTTCAGAATGGGGTATCGGCCTTTATTGCAGGTCTCCAAGACTCTAGATATGCCACGGTACACCTCCTGTAAACTATTCAACCGTCCTAATGCTAACACTCTTGACCACTATTGTCTTCAGTGCCCCACAGTGAGAGATGCTTTACCACGAGTTCAGAATTTAATACAGATCTGCTTGTTCTTGCTTCATGATGACAACCTTGATGTTATTCTTGCTCATTATCCTCACTTTGGTGGCCATTAATTATATAGTATTATATATGTTATTGTATATTATACTGTATATTTTCTTTGTATGTTTTTATATAATGCCGGTTGTTTTTGTTTGTAATGTTTTTGTGTGTTCTGTGCTGCTCTGAGCTTTTCTTTTGTATATAATGTACTTTGTGTTGCTATACTGTGGGTTATGTGTTAGTATGTGGCAATGTCTTATCAATGTGTACACCTCCATGTAAACTATGTACTATTCATGGTTGTGTATCCATTTGAAGCATTATGTTACCATTGATTTACTTTTGTGATCATGTAATGTCTGACACCTTGGCGCAATAACTTAATAAAATAAAATAAAATATGTAAATTAAACTCCTGTATATACCATTCACTCCTAAGCTGGAGTTTAAAGTTTAGAAGAGCACACTTTGCTTAGGTCATCTACTATATAGCTAGAAATTCTAGGTCAGTATGACCACTGCTATGCATTCATATTATGAAAGCACTGCACTGTTTTGTCACAATTAGTACCCCTTAAATGGGAATGGCCACAGACACACTGGAGCAGGGGCACTAAAGCTAACGATGGGATAAAGCACTGCCACTTGATTCACACTTTTTGCACTGAGCTACTGTGGCCCCAAAAGCACAAACTAAAAGTATTTACAACACCTAACTCACACAACACAAAGCATGTAATACATCAAGTATAATCAGTTGCTCCACTTGCATTATGGTTCAGGAATCTACAAAATATTATACACTGTATATATTCAATATTTTCAAACTGAGAATACTTATAGTGCAGAAGAGTATATAACACCTTGTGTTATTATTGTTTGCCATTTCCTGTGTCACTGATAATCTCCATTCAAGTGGAGGTGGATACAGACAGATTGGAGCTGGAGAATTAAGACTAGATGCCCTTCCCAACGTCCTGTGGTGGATTCGAACGTGGGTTTGTCACTTCCCGAGTCCAGCACTCCAATCACTGCGTTAAACAGTCCCTATGTAACACTTGTATTAGAACTGTGATTATATCGTGCTATCAACTCCGAAGGGTATCTAGAATATATTGTCTCTGATTCTGAGAGAGGACAGCTGTATGATATGCAGCCACAAATACACTAAAACTTTAATTAATAACATGTAAAAATTAAAAGCTTTATTTCATTACATAAGGTATACCAATGACTTATAACGTGATGCGCTTTTATAGATATGGTGATCTGCTGCTCGGACACTCCGCCACACTGGTCTATAGCTTCAAAAACATTTCATGCAGGAGGAGTCTGATCCAGATGAAAAGAATTACGAAAACTATAATAAGAATAATGCTATATTCCTTGTAATGGAGAAAAGGAATGCTGCAAGTCTTAAGAGTAAAAAAAAAAGGGGGATATTTAAGTGAGAGATGACGAGCTTGTTTTATTTAGGGATAATACTTGTAGGACGGTTTGGGGATATGGTGAGAGGGGCAAGGCTGAAATGGTCTGGTCATGTGCTGAGGAGGGATGATGAGTATTTTGGGAGAAGGATGCTGACACTGGAGCTGCTAGGTAGAAGGGGGAGAGATAGGCCAAATAGGAATTTTATGGATGTAGTAAAGAAGGACCTGAGGGTGTGTGGTGTGATGGAGGAGGGCAGAGGAGGGATAGCGTGATATAGATAAGTTATCCACTATGGCAACCCATAACAGGAGAAACCGAAAGAGCTGATGAAAATGAATAGAATACAAAGAAATCCTGCTCTCTCCCTTACTTGTACAGTTGTATGCCATCATGTTGACAAAAAAAAATACTATAATATCTAATAAATATTGTATTGACATTTCACTAAATGGATCAAGTTTTATATAGATATCTATCTACCTATTGTCTTAAAATAAAGAGAACGTTCAGAAAAGTACAGTATAAAAAGCCCTCTACTTTTTTGTTTCTATTATAGATAGGAAAGTATCTGGAGATAAATTGAATGTTTTATATTTTAAGTTTTACAATCAATCCCCATTCGATTGGGGGTGGACTCGGACATGTTTAAGCAGGGGGATGAAGGCTGGATAATCTGATGCCATGTCCCAATAAAGGTAGGAGGCAGCCACAATTGAACTAAAAAGGAAGTTGTGGAGCCTTCATCATACCTTGTCCATTCATGCCCCTTATATCATCTGTTATCTAGCAAAAAAAAAAAATGACTATAAAGAAGGCTGGAATTGTCAGTTCTTTCCTCCCCTATGCTTCCAATCGGCTCTTACAACACACAAAGAATATGAATTACATAATCTTTCTCCCCAAGCAAGTGGCATATTTTAGACTGCATGCAATGTATTTAGTATTAAAATAGAGTACTGTTATACCAAGCACTGCAAGACACTCCTGCTGACTCTGAGAGACAAGTGAAACAAAATATATATTAAAATACCAATTGGAATTTGATAGGCTTCAATGCATACCTCTTTTTGCCCCCTTACACACCTGTTTATTTTCTTGAGAAAAGTCTTTCACGATTCAGAAACTTGGTTTTTGACTCTCATTGCTACAGTCTGATAGGATTAAAGCAGGACTTGTTACTTGATTGTTGGTGTCGTACACGGATGGAAGTACAGATGAATCTGTTAGGAGTAATAATATTAACAATCATATAAGAGATTGTTACTACATATTTTTATTCACCATGATGCTGGTCAGGATTTGACTAACGCGGGTTTTCGGCCACCACAGGGCTTTAGGAAGGACATCTAGCCTTAATCCCCTAGCTCCAACTTGTCTGTGTCCACCCCATTTGAATGGGGACTAATTGTGAAACATAAAACCATGTAAAAACAACTACACCTTATCCTGCTAAAGCTAGTAGGGTATTCACAACTGTGCAAAAAGAGGAGGCAACAAGGCTTCATCTGCTGCCTCATCACACCCTACACACCCTTACCCCTTTAATTACCGACTTTCTGATAAAAATACAATTTTCTGGTAAAAAGGAATTGCTAGCACTTTGCTCCCTTATCTCTTTAGTAAGCTCTTGTGACATGAATTGTACTTACCTAATTGTGCTAACTTAATTGTGTTTATGGGAAAGAGCCTAAAGCTGGTATCTTCCCGTCTCCTCATCGGTTCCATTTTATACTTAGTGATACTTATCATACCTATCCTTAAAACTATGGATTGAGATAGCATTAACTACCTCCTCGCTTAGCAAATTCCAATTATAAACTACTCTTACATTGAAAAAGTATTTCCTTACATCCTGCAAAGAAGTTTTCTTACCAAGCTTCAAACTATGACCTCTAGTTCTAGAGCCAGCCATATCAAAATATCCATCCCTATCCACTCTGTCATAACCATGAAGGAATTTAAAGACTGTCACCATATCCCCCCTCACTCTTCTAGCTTCGAGTGATGGTAAGTCTAATTCCCTCAGCCTCTCATCATAACTGAGATTGCGTATTTCTGGAACCAGTTTCGTGGCATGTCTTTGAACGTTTTCAGGCTTAGCTATGTGCTTTTTCAAGTGTGGAGTAAAGAATGGGGCTGCATATTCGAATTTTGGCCTCACATAGGTTACATAAATATTCCTGAACATTTCCTTGTCCATGTGCCTGAAGGCTACCCTTACATTTGATCAGAATGTATATGCTGCCCTTACTATGCCATTTATATGTATTTCTGGAGACAAATCTGCCAGTATGTTTACTCCTAGATCTCTCTCATTTTCTGTCTCTTGAAGTTGTACTCCAGCCACCGAGTAGTCAAGCTTGGGCCTTCTTGCACTTGTACCCATTCTCATTACCTTACATTTTGAAGTATTGAATTTCATTAGCCACTTTTCTGACCACTCATGCAGACTATTTAGATCCTCCTGAAGTTCTCTATCATTGTTCTCGTTTTTTTACTTTCTTCACAATCTTTGCATCATCTGCAAACATATTCATGAATGAATTTACAGACTCTGGTAGGTCATTTACATATACAAGGAACAAATGTGGCCCTAAAACTGAACCCTGTGGAACTCCACTACTAACTCTTCTCCATTCAGACACTGAGTGTCTTACTCTAACCCTCTGTTCCCTTCCTTCTAAGTAAGTTTTTATACATTCCAAGACATTTCCACCTATTCTAGCCATTGATTGCAGCTTCCTAATAAGTCTCCCATGTGGAACAGTGTCAAACGCTTTCTGGAAGTCTAGGAATATGCAATCTGCCCAGCCCTCTCTTTCCTGTAAGATTCGGCTTACCTCATCATAAAACTCTAATAAGTTTGTTACTGTTGATCTACCTTCTCTGAAGCCAAGTTGCCTCACTGACAAAAAGTTGAAGGATTCCAAGTGAAGAGAGATATGTTTCCTTAGTAGTTTCTCCATAACTTTGCAAACTATGCTGGTCAAGGAAACTGGTCTATAGTTCAGAGCCGTATCCCTCCTTCCCTTTTTGAAGATAGGTATCACATTTGCTTGTTTCCAGCATCTTGGAATCTCCCCTGACTCCAGTGACTTTTTAAATATGATACTTAGTGCCACTGATATTGAGTTTTCGCATTTTTTAAGTACATGAGGGAATATGTCATCAGGACCTGTAGCTTTATAAACATCTAAATCCATCAGCACTTTGCATACCTCTGTGGCTGTAAGGTTGATGTTCTCTAATGCCTGCCTTTGAGCTTCTATCTTTGTAATCTGAGGGGGTGGGGTATTTTCTACTCTAAATACTGACTGAAACTCCTTGTTCAGTTCTTTGCAGATCTCTTCATCCATCTCAGTGATGCTTCCATCCGCTCTCTTTAGCCTTATAACCTGTTCTTTTACCTTCAGTTTTCCTCTGATAAAGCTGTGGAAAAGCTTGGGATTTTCTTTAGCCTTCCTGGTGATGTCCCTCTCATAGTCTCTCTCTGCCTCTCTCCTTTTACTTAGGTAGTCATTTCTTGCTCTTTTGTAGGCTTGCCAGGCATTTATGTTTTTTCTCCTCCTATACCTTTTCCAGCATTTGTCTCTCCACTCCTTAGCTCTTTTACACTCATTATCGAACCATTTCACTCTGGCATGAAGTACACCTACTTTGGTGACAGGTATGCAGCAATCTACTATATTCCCATATTTCTCACAAAAGATGTCATACATTTCTTGTACAGATTTGTTGTAAAATAAAGTTCTCCAGTCAATAACTGCAAAAAGCTCATTCCTTTAGATGTAATCTCCTTTCGGACAGTTTCTCCTCATATCCTTAGTGCCTCTACTCTCAGGCAGAATATCTTCAATGATATACTCCATCAACAACACACAGTGGTCACTCTTTCCAACTGGTGGTTCATACTCAATTTTTTCAATATCCAACACATTATTTGTGAATACTAGATCAAGTAGTGATGGCTCATCCCCACCCCTGGCCCTTGTTGGTTCCATTACATGTTTGTGTAGGAAATTCCCTTGTACGTAATCTAGGAATCTTGCCCCGAATGAGTCCTCACCACTGTGTGGGTCAAGATTTATCCAATCTATCTCTTTATGATTAAAATCTCGCATAATCAATATTCTACATTTTTTCTCCCGTGCCATGTTAACAACTGAGTTTATGACTTCATTAGTACCTATATGACTTTCCTCATAAACTTCAAGCCTATTCTGGTTCCTTGGTGGGTTATACACAACAGTTATTATTATGCTCTCTGACCCAGTATTTATGCGAGCAACAAGAAATTCCTTGAACTCTTTTTCTATAGCCAAGTTTATTTCTTCAACTTGAATCCTTTCAATTATGAGCAGTGCTATGACTCCACCAGTCCTCTCAGATCTTTCAACCCTTAGTATTCTGAAGCCCTTAGGAAAAACTGTGACACTGTTTATGTCCTCACTCAACTTAGTCTCTGTAATTGCTACTATATCTGCCTTACTTTTGTGAATCCTATCTTTTAATTCCACTGCCTTACCAGCTAATCCATCAGCATTTTTGTATAGCAATCTTAATGAGGCCCCATCCCCTGATCTTCTGTCATTATCTTCTTTATCTCCCTTTTGTCTGGAAGAACTCTGAAATGAAAATTTTTCTTCTCTTCTTCATTCCTTTCCTCATTTAATCTTTTTGCCTCTTCCAACAATTTTTTTATCATTCCCATCTCTTCCTGTGTTCCTGTGTTCTGTTTCGTCTAATGAACACTTCTTTGAATTCTTGAAGGTCTTTTAGACTATTCTTTCTCAACAATATTTCCATACATGTTTCCCCTCTCTCAAAGGTTACTTTTGTTGGTCTCGGCTTTCCTTCCCTCGAATATTTACCTAGTTGGTGTATGTTTACAATATCCCCAGGACCACAAACTACTCCGAGCTTTCTTATCAGGTCTACAACCCTAGCTTTATTTTCTTCAAGTCTCCCCTGCCATGTTGGCTCCTGGGATTCGCTTATGCCTGAGATTACCACTGTCTTCTCTTTATCAAGTGCCTGTTTGATCAGTGGATTTGCCCTTTCCATCACAACGTCTTTCATTTTTTCGATTATTGTCTCTTTATAGTCAACTGTTTGTATGTTTTCCAGTGCCACCACCTTTACAGCCTCTTTTACTGCCACATTCCCCTTTAGTGCATCAGCAAAGGAAGTTTTCATGGCATCATTTTCCATATTCAGCTCCTGGAACTCTTTTCTAAACTGTTCAATGTTTTCCTTAACCTGGACATTCCAAGCTGCAATCTCGTCTCTCTCAGAAGAGAGCAGTGAACTAACATCTAATTAATTTAGGTTGTCATTTAGCTGTATATGAGAGCAAATGCATCTGCCTCATCACCGTGGACAACTACAATATATATATATATATATATATATATATATATATATATATATATATATATATATATATATATATATATATATATATATATATATATATATATATATAT
>JAXCGZ010016330.1:5000-20000 GCA_037179515.1 Halocaridina rubra
TAATTGATTACCTAATTGTGTTTACGGGAAAGACCCCAAACCTCGTATCTTCCCGTCTCCTCATCGGTTCCATTTTAGACTTAGTGATACTTATCATACCTGTCCTTAAAACTATGGATTCAGATAGCATTAACTACCTCCTCGCTTAGCGAATTCCAATTATCAACTACTCTTACACTGAAAAAGTATTTCCTTACATCCTGCAAAGAAGTTTTCTTACGAAGCTTCAAACTATGACCTCTAGTTCTAGAGCCAGCCATATCAAAAAATCGATCCCTATCCACTCTATCATAACCATGAAAGAATTTAAAGACTGTCACAATATCCCCCCTCAATCTTCTAGCTTCGAGTGATGGTAAGTCTAATTCCCTCAGCCTCTCATCATAACTGAGATTGCGTATTTCTGGCACCAGTTTCGTGGCATTTCTTTGAACTTTTTCAAGCTTAGCTATGTGCTTTTTCAAGTGTGGATTCCAAAAGGGGGCTGCATATTCGAGTTTTGGCCTCACATAGGTTACATAAATATTTCTGAACATTTCCTTGTCCATGTGCCTGAAGGCTACCCTTACATTTGATAAGAATGCATATGCTGCCCTTACTATGCCATTTACATGTATTTCTGGAGACAAATCTGCCAGTATGTTTACTCCTAGATCTCTCTCATTTTCTGTCTCTTGAAGTTGTACTCCAGCCACCGAGTAGTCAAGCTTGGGCCTTCTTGCACTTGTACCCATTCTCATTACCTTACATTTTGAAGTATTGAATTTCATTAGCCACTTTTCTGACCACTCATGCAGATTATTTAGATCCTCCTGAAGTTCTCTACCATTGTTCTCGTTTTTTACTTTCTTCACAATCTTTGCATCATCTGCAAACATATTCATGAATGAATTTACAGACTCTGGTAGGTCATTTACATATACAAAGAACAAAAGTGGCCCTAAAACTGAACCCTGTGGAACTCCACTACTAACTCTTCTCCATTCAGACACTGAGTGTCTTACTCTAACCCTCTGTTCCCTTCCTTCTAAGTAAGTTTTTATCCATTCCAAAACATTTCCACCTATTCTAGCCATTGATTGCAGCTTCCTAATAAGTCTCCCATGTGGAACAGTGTCAAACGCTTTCTGGAAGTCTAGGAATATGCAATCTGCCCAGCCCTCTCTTTCCTGTAAGATTTGGCTTACCTCATCATAAAATTCTAATAAGTTTGTTACTGTTGATCTACCTTCTCTGAAGCCATGTTGCCTCACTGACAAAAAGTTGAAGGATTCCAAGTGAAGAGAGATATGTTTCCTTAGTAGTTTCTCCATAACTTTGCAAACTATGCTGGTCAAGGAAACTGGTCTATAGTTCAGAGCCGTATCCCTCCTTCCCTTTTTGAAGATAGGTGTGTGATTACCTAATTGTGATTACCTAATTGTGTTTACGGGAAAGAGCCCAAAGCTCGTATCTTCCCGTCTCCTCATCGGTTCCATTTTTAGACTTAGTGATACTTATCGTACCTGTCCTTAAAACTATGGATTCAGATAGCATTAACTACCTCCTCGCTTAGCGAATTCCAATTATCAACTACTCTTACACTGAAAAAGTATATCCTTACATCCTGCAAACAAGTTTTCTTACGAAGCTTCAAACTATGACCTCTAGTTCTAGAGCCAGCCATATCGAAATATCGATCCCTATCCACTCTATCATAACCATGAAGGAATTTAAAGACTGTCACCATATCCCCCCTTACTCTTCTAGCTTCGAGTGATGGCAAGTCTAATTCCCTCAGCCTCTCATCATAACCGAGATTGCGTATTTCTGGCACCAGTTTCGTGGCATGTCTTTGAACTTTTTCAAGCTTAGCTATGTGCTTTTTCAAGTGCGGATTCCAAAAGGGGGCTGCATATTCGAGTTTTGGCCTCACATAGGTTACATAAATATTTCTGAACATTTCCTTGTCCATGTGCCTGAAGGCTACCCTTACATTTGATAAGAATGCATATGCTGCCCTTACTACGCCATTTATATGTATTTCTGGAGACAAATCTGCCAGTATGTTTACTCCTAGATCTCTCTCATTTTCTGTCTCTTGAAGTTGTACTCCAGCCACCGAGTAGTCAAGCTTGGGCCTTCTTGCACTTGTACCCATTCTCATTACCTTACATTTTGAGGTATTGAATTTCATTAGCCACTTTTCTGACCACTCATGCAGATTATTTAGATCCTCCTGAAGTTCTCTACCATTGTACTCGTTTTTTACTTTCTTCACAATCTTTGCATCATCTGCAAACATATTCATGAATGAATTTACAGACTCTGGTAGGTCATTTACATATACAAGGAACAAAAGTGGCCCTAAAACTGAACCCTGTGGAACTCCACTACTAACTCTTCTCCATTCAGACACTGAGTGTCTTACTCTAACCCTCTGTTCCCTTCCTTCTAAGTAAGTTTTTATCCATTCCAAGACATTTCCACCTATTCTAGCCATTGATTGCAGCTTCCTAATAAGTCTCCCATGTGGAACAGTGTCAAACGCTTTCTGGAAGTCTAGGAATATGCAATCTGCCCAGCCCTCTCTTTCCTGTAAGATTTGGCTTACCTCATCATAAAATTCTAATAAGTTTGTTACTGTTGATCTTCCTTCTCTGAAGCCATGTTGCCTCACTGACAAAAAGTTGAAGGATTCCAAGTGAAGAGAGATATGTTTCCTTAGTAGTTTCTCCATAACTTTGCAAACTATGCTGGTCAAGGAAACTGGTCTATAGTTCAGAGCAGTATCCCTCCTTCCCTTTTTGAAGATAGGTATCACATTTGCTTGTTTCCAGCATCTTGGAATCTCCCCCGACTCCAGTGACTCCTTAAATATGATACTTAGTGCCACTGATATTGTGTTTGCGCATTTTTTAAGCACATGAGGGGATATGTCATCAGGACCTGTAGCTTTATGAACATCTAAATCCATCAGCGCTTTGCATACCTCTGTGGCTGTAAGGTTGATGTTCTCTAATACCGGCCCTTGAGCTTCTATCACTGCAATCTGAGGGGGTGGGGTATTTTCTACTGTAAATACTGACTGAAACTCCTTGTTCAATTCTTTGCAGATCTCTTCGTCCGTCTCAGTGATGCTTCCATCCGCTCTCTTTAGCCTTAAAACCTGTTCTTTTACCTTCAGTTTTCCTCTGATAAAGCTGTGGAAAAGCTTGGGATTTTCTTTAGCCTTCCTGGTGATGTCCCTCTCATAATCTCTCTCTGCCTGTCTCCTTTTACTTAGGTAGTCATTTCTTGCTCTTTTGTAGGTTTGCCAGGCATTTATGTTTTTTCTCCTCCTATACCTTTTCCAGCATTTGTCTCTCCACTCCTTAGCTCTTTTACACCCATTATCGAACCATTTCTCTCTGGCATGAATTACACCTACTTTGGTGACAGGTATGCAGCAATCTACTATCTTCCCATATTTCTCACAAAAGATGTCATACATTTCTTGTACAGATTTGTTGTAAAATAAGGTTCTCCAGTCAATAACTGCAAAAAGCTCATTCATTTTGATGTAATCTCCTTTCGGATAGTTCCTCCTCATGTCCTCAGTGCCTCTACTCTCAGGAAGAATGTCTTCAATGATATACTCCATCAACAACACACAGTGGTCACTCTTTCCAATTGGTGGTTCATACTCAATATTTTCAATATCCAACACATTATCTGTGAACACTAGATCAAGTAGTGATGGCTCATCCCCACCCCTGGCTCTTGTTGGTTCCATTACATGTTGGTGTAGGAAATTCCCTTGTACGCAATCTAGGAATCTTGCCCCAAATGAGTCCTCACCACTGTGTGGGTCAAGATTTATCCAATCTATCTCTTTATGATTAAAGTCTCCCATAATCAAAATCCTACATTTTTTCTCCCGTGCCATGTTAACAACTGAGTTTATGACTTCAATAGTACCTATATGACTTTCCTCATAAATTTCAAGCCTATTTTGGTTCCTTGGTGGGTTGTATACAACAGTTATTATAATGCTCTCTGACCCAGTATTTATGCGAGCAAAAAGAAATTCCCTGAACTCACTTTCTATAGCCAAGTTTATTTCTTCAACTTGAATCCTCTCACTTATGAGCAGTGCTATCCCTCCACCAGTCCTCTCAGATCTTTCGACCCTTAGTATTCTGAAGCCCTTAGGAAAAACTGTGACACTGTTTATGTCCTCACTCAACTTAGTCTCTGTAATTGCTACTATATCTGCCTTACTGTTGTGAATCCTATCTTTTAATTCTACTGCCTTACCAGCTAATCCATCAGCATTTGTGTATAACAATCTTAATGAGGCCCCATCCCCTGATCTTCTGTCATTATCTTCTTTATCTCCCCTTTGTCTGGAAGTATTCTGTAACGAAAATTTTTCTTCTCTTCTTCATTTCTTTAATCATTTAACCTTCTTGCCTCTTAAAACAAGTTTTTGATCTTTCCCATCTCTTCCTGTGTTCTGTATCGTCTAATGAACACTTCTTTGCATTCTTGAAGGTCTTTTAGACTTTTTTTTCTCAACAATATTTCCCTACATGTTTCCCCTCTCTCAAAGGTTACTTTTGTTGGTCTCGGCTTTCCTTCCCTCGAATATTTACCTAGTTGGTGTATGTTTACAATATCCTCAGGACCACATACTACTCCAAGCTTTCCTATCTGGTCTACAACCCTAGCTTTATTTTCTTCAAGTCTCCCCTGCCATGTTGGCTCCTGGGATTCATTTATGCCTGAGATTACCACTGTCTTCTCCTTATCAAGTGCCTGTCTGATGAGTGGGTTTGCCCTTTCCATCACAACGTCTTTCATTTTTTTGATTACTGTCTCTTTATAGTCAACTGTTTGTATGTTTTCCAGTGCCACCACCTTTACAGCCTCTTTTACTGCCACATTTCCCTTTAGTGCATCAGCAAAGGATGTTTTCATGGCATCATTTTCCATATTCAGCTCCTGGAACTCTTTTCTGAACTGTTCAATGTTTTCCTTAATCTGAACATTCCAAGCAGCAATCTCGTCTCTCTCAGAAGAGAGCAGTGAACTAACATCTAATTCCTTTAGGTTGTCATTCAGCTGTTTGTTTTTATCTTCTTGTTTAGAAATTCTAGATTCTAGTTGACTCTTTTCCCCTTCCAGCTTCTTTATTCTTTTTTCTAGTTCCTTTCTCTCCTGCCCTTGTGCTTTATTTGCTTCCTCCAAAGATCTTATTTGTTCTCTGAGTGTTTCATTCTCTTTCATTTCTCCATCCATATTCCGAATTTTATCATCAAGGCTTATAACCATTTCCTCTAACTTCTTGATTCTCTGTTTAAGTCCTCTGATGACTACCCCTTCTCCCGACCCATGGGTGGGAGAGGTTTGGGACAGAGATGGCTTCATTTTTATGTTCTCCCTCTCACAGAATATAGAAAGAAGACGAGAAAGAGGAAAAAAAAAGAGAAAAGAGAAAAACTTCTAATTTAGAAGTGTGTGTGTGTGTGTGTGTGTGTGTGTGTGTGTGTGTGTGTGTGTGTGTGTGTGTGTGTGTGTGTGTGTGTGTGTGATTACCTAATTGTGTTTACGGGAAAGAGCCGAAACCTCGTATCTTCCCGTCTCCTCATCGGTTCCATTTTAGACTTAGTGATACTTATCATACCTGTCCTTAAAACTATGGATTCAGATAGCATTAAATACCTCCTCGCTTAGCCAATTCCAATTATCAACTACTCTTACACTGAAAAAGTATTTCCTTACATCCTGCAAAGAATATTTCTTACGAAGCTTCAAACTATGACCTCTAGTTCTAGAGCCTGCCAAATCAAAATATCGGTCCCTATCCACTCTATCATAACCATGAAGGAATTTAAAGACTGTCACCATATCCCCCCTCAATCTTCTAGCTTCGAGTGATGGTAAGTCTAATTCCCTCAGCCTCTCATCATAACTGAGATTACGTATTTCTGGCACCAGTTTCGTGGCATTTCTTTGAACTTTTTCAAGCTTAGCTATGTGCTTTTTCAAGTGCGGATTCCAAAAGGGGGCTGCATATTCGAGTTTTGGCCTCACATAGGATACATAAATATTTATGAACATTTCCTTGTCCATGTGCTAGAAGGCTACCCTTACATTTGATAAGAATGCATATGCTTCCCTTACTATGCCATTTATATCTATTTCTGGAGACAAATCTGCCAGTATGTTTACTCCTAGATCTCTCTCATTTTCTGTCTCTTGAAGTTGTACTCCAGCCACCGAGTAGTCAAGCTTGGGTCTTCTTGCACTTGTACCCATTCTCATTACCTTTCATTTTGAAGAATTGAATTTCATTAGACACTTTTCTGACCACTCATGCAGACTATTTACATCTTCCTGAAGTTCTCTACCATTGTTCTTGTTTCCTACTTTCTTCACAATCTTTGCATCATCTGCAAACATATTCATGAATGAATTTACAGAATCTGGTAGGTCATTTACATATACAAGGAACAATAGTGGCCCTAAAACTGAACCCTGTGGAACTCCACTACTAACTCTTCTCCATTCAGACACTGAGTGTCTTACTCTAACCCTCTGTTCCCTTCCTTCTAAGTAAGTTTTTATCCATTCCAAGACATTTCCACCTATTCTAGCCATTGATTGCAGCTTCCTAATAAGTCTCCCATGTGGAACAGTGTCAAACGCTTTCTGGAAGTCTAGGAATATGCAATCTGCCCAGCCCTCTCTTTCCTGTAAGATTCGGCTTACCTCATCATAAAATCCTAGTAAGTTTGTTACTGTTGATCTACCTTCTCTGAAGCCATGTTGCCTCACTGACAAAAAGTTGAAGGATTCCAAGTGAAGAGAGATATGTTTCCTTAGTAGTTTCTCCATAACTTTGCAAACTATGCTGGTCGAGGAAACTGGTCTATAATTCAGAGCCGTATCCCTCCTTCCCTTTTTAAAGCTAGGTATCACATTTGCTTGCTTCCAGCATCTTGGAATCTCCCCTGACTCCAGTGACTTTTTAAATATGATACCCAGTGCCACTGATATTGAGTTTGCGCATATTTTAAGTACATGAGGGGATATGTCATCAGGACCTGTAGCTTTATGAACATGTGAATCTATCAGCACTTTGCGTACCCCTGTAGCTGTAAGGTTGATGTTCTCTAATACCGGACCTTGAGCCTCTATCTCTGCAATCTGAGGGGGTAGGGTATTTTCTACTGTAAATACTGACTGAAACTCCTTGTTCAATTCTTTGCAGATCTCTTCATCCGTCTCAGTGATGCTTCCATCCGCTCTCTTTAGCCTTAAAACCTGTTCTTTTACCTTCAGTTTTCCTCTGATAAAGCTGTGGAAAAGCTTGGGATTTTCTTTAGCTTTCCTGGTGATGTCCCTCTCATAGTCTCTCTCTGCCTCTCTTCTTTTACTTAGGTAGTCATTTCTTGCTCTTTTGTAGGTTTGCCAGGAATTTATGTTTTTTCTCTTCCTATACCTTTTCCAGCATTTGTCTCTCGACTCCTTAGCTCTTTTACACTCATTATCGAACCATTTCTCTCTGGCATGAATTACACCTACTTTGGTGACAGGTATGCAGCAATCTACTATCTTCCCATATTTCTCACAAAAGATGTCATACATTTCTTGTACAGATTTGTTGTAAAATAAAGTTCTCCAGTCAATAACTGCAAAAAGCTCATTCATTTTGATGTAATCTCCTTTCGGATAGTTCTTCCTCATGTCCTCAGTGCCTCTACTCTCAGGCAGAATATCTTCAATGATATACTCCATCAACAACACACAGTGGTCACTCTTTTCAATTGGTGGCTCATACTCAATTTGTTCAATATCCAACACATTATCTGTGATGGCTCATCCCCACCCCTGGCCCTCGTTGGCTCCATTACATGTTGGTGTAGGAAATTCCCTTGTACGCAATCAAGGAATCTTGCCCTGAATGACTCCTCATCACTGTGTGGGTTAAGATTTATCCAATCTATCTCTTTATGATTAAACTCTCCCATAATTAAAATCCTACATTTTCTCTCCCGTGCCATGTTATCAACTGAGATTATGACTTCAATAGTACCTATATGGCTTTCCTCATAAACTTCTAGCCTACTCTGGTTTCTTGGTGGGTTATATACATCAGTTATTATAATGCTCTCTGACCCAGTATTTATGCGAGCAACAAGAAATTCCTTGAACTCACTTTCTATAGCCAAGTTTATTTCTTCAACTTGAATCCTTTCACTTATGAGCAGTGCTATCCATCCACCAGTCCTCTCAGATCTTTCAACCCTTAATATTCTGAAGCCCTTTGGAAAAACTGTGACACTGTTTATGTCCTCACTCAACTTAGTCTCTGTAATTGCTACTATATCTGCCTTACTGTTGTGAATCCTATCTTTTAATTCTACTGCCTTACCAGCTAATCTATCAGCATTTGTGTATAACAACCTTAATGAGGCCCCATCCCCTGATCTTCTGTCATTTTCTTCTTTATCTCCCTTTTGTTTTGAAGAACTCCGAAATGAAAATTTTTCTTCTCTTCTTCATTTCTTTCCTCATTTAACCTTCTTGCCTCTTAAAACAAGTTTTTGATCTTTCCCATCTCTTCCTGTGCTCTGTATCGTCTAATGAACACTTCTTTGAATTCTTGAAGGTCTTTTAGACTTTTTTTTCTCAACAATGTTTCCCTACATGTTTCCCCTCTCTCAAAGGTTACTTTTGTTGGTCTCGGCTTTCCTTCCCTCGAATATTTGCCTAGTTGGTGAATGTTTACAATATCCTCAGGACCACAAACTACTCCTAGCTTTCTTATCAGGTCTACAACCCTAGCTTTATTTTCTTCAAGTCTCCCCTGCCATGTTGGCTCCTGGGATTCGCTTATGCCTGAGATTACCACTGTCTTCTCTTTATCAAGTGCCTGTTTAATCAGTGGATTTGTCCTTACCATCACAACGTCTTTCATTTTTTCGATTAATGTCTATTTATAGTCAACTGTTTGTATGTTTGTATGTTTTCCAGTGTGTGTGTGTGTGTGTTTGTGACACCGGAACAGGTAAGAAAATAGCAATATTTGAAAGAAAGAAATTTCTATATAAAGGATTCTAAATTTGGGGATATGGTATCTTTGTCATAAAAGGCATGATGAGTCAGCGAGCGACTAAACGGCTTTCGAGCCCGCCTTGGGATGTTCAGAAGGGCTTCTACACTTAATCTTCCAGCTCCAACCTAGTTTTGTCCAGGACCCATTCATGGGACTATTTGTCACGCATAAGCTGTTCAAGTATGGTTTAGCTTATCTCATACTCAAGGCGTGTCCAGTCGTTTGAGCGCAGTCAAGTTGAACGAATTCAAGTTGAGCGAAGTAATTTTGAGCGAAGTCAAGATTATGTGCAATTTTGAGAAATGATTATTAAGCAATATCAGTTTGAGCGACCCTCAAACTGGTTAGGTTAGGTTAGGTTAGTTAGGTTAGGTTAGGTTAGCTTCACTTAGCTTAGGTAAGGTAAGGTTAGGTTAGGTTAAAATTTACCTACCTGTTCGCTCTTAATACTTTGCGCAATGTAACTTCGCTCAATATGACTTCGCTAGAAATTAACTTCGCTCAAAATTTTCTCTCTTAAAATGAATGGAACCCACTCAAGGACAGTTTTGACATAAATCGGTGCCCATAGGCTCCTAGCATGTCTATATCTCAAGGACAGTTAGAACATGAAATATAGCAATTTATTCTTTCAAATGTTGTCTCTTTGACAGGTCTCCTCACCATTTAAGATTATATAGTAACAGTTTTAATATGCATACTCATACCAGTATACACCCACACACACACGCACACACAATATATATATATATATATATATATATATATATATATATATATATATATATATATATATATATATATATATATATATATATATATATATATATATGTTGGCCTACCATTAAAGAGAAATGTATATTTTATTCAAGGTTTGAAGACATTATGGTCCAGACGCTTCCAATGAAAAACTGATTAGAGGGAGCTTTTCCATTTTGCAGGTTTCTTCTCCAGATGTGATTTTCAACACTCAGTCCCTTCTACCTTAGTAACCAAGCTTTCAAAGGTCTTCCATCATCGTCATGTTATGAAACATACTTTGGCGAAAACAAATCTCATAACAAAGGCAAAATTTAGAAGCTTCCGCAAAGACTGCTGAAGACAATCTGCTGGAAAAAGATATTCAGACCTCTCAGGAATCGGAAGCTTCTAATTTTCGCCTTTGTTTTTAGATTTGATTTCGCCAAAGTATGCTTCATGACTTGACGATGAAGGCTGACTCTCGACAGCTCGTCTACTAAGGGAGATAGGACATCGTGCTTAATACAACATATATATATATATATATATATATATATATATATATATATATATATATATATATATATATATATATATATATATATATATATATATATATATATATATATATATATATATATATATATATATATATATATATATATATATATATATATATACATATATATATATATATATATATATATATATATATATATATATATATATATATAATATATATATAAATGCATTCGACTGCATATTCTGAAAGCTCTCTATATATACAAGTTGGCTCCATCATTGAATGTGCAGGGATCAGATTATATTTTTCTGCCAAGCCTGAAAGTATGAAATGCTGAGTAGAAGTAAAGCTGGTTGAAATCCCTCTACAATAAATTTTGGAAACTCCACAATAAGATGAGGATCTTACAGATGATTTGCAACAGAAATTTATATATATATATATATATATATATATATATATATATATATATATATATATATATATATATATATATATATATATATATATATATATATATGTATATATATATATATATATATTTATATATATATATATATATATATATATATATATATATATATATATATATATATATATATATATATGTATGTATGTATGTATGCATGTATGTCTATGTATATATATATAGATTTTTTAATGATCGTGATACTAGGACGGGCCAAAAAAAAAAAATAAAGAAATCTACCTCATCAGGCCTGGGCACGAAGAAAACACAGAGGGAAGCAGAGATGGGGAGTATTGTGGTTTGTCAGATGTGAAGGGACAATAAGACAAGTGTAACGAATATCCAAGAATATTCGGTGTTGATGTAGGCATAGAAAGAGTAATATATATATATATATGTATATGTGTATATGTATATGTATGTGCATGTCTATATGTATCAATAATTACTACTTTTGATTCATAACTCTATCTATATACAAAAGCTGTAGTAATGATGATGGTAATAATAATAATAATAATAATAATAATAATAATAATAATAATAATAATAATAATAATAATAATAATAATAATAATAATAATAATAGTAATAATAATAATGATAATAATAATAATAATGATAATAATAATAATAATGATGATAATAATAATCATGATGGTGGTAGCAATGGTTGTGATAATAGTGATAATGGATTAATTGACGTAATTCTCTCTCACGTACATAATTTGAAGGGTGGAGAGGGGGAAAGGCTTTCAGTCTTTCTCTTTCTTTTCCTTCCAAATTTATCCTCCATTATATGGCACTGTGTTTATGTGTATGTATGTATGTATGTTCAGGTTTATATGTGTACGTATATGCAATTAAGTACATGCACTTTCCTCTGCTGTGTTACCCTCAGATGACAATGATGTGTATGAGTATGCATGGATGTGTCTTTATCTGTAGTAAGGACGAATAACTCCTTTTGCTGAAATGATTACCACAAACTCTCTCTCTCTCTCTCTCTCTCTCTCTCTCTCTCTCTCTCTCTCTCTCTCTCTCTCTCTCTCTCTCTCTCTCTCTCTCTCTCTCTCTCTCTCTCTCTCTCTCTCTCTCTCTCTCTCTCTCTCTCTCTCTCTCTCTCTCTCTCTCTCTCTCTCTCTCTCTCTCCTTGATATGTATGGCTATGAAGCCCCAGTGGTGTTTCTATTGCTCATCTAATTAATGCATGCATATATATATATATATATATATATATATATATATATATATATATATATATATATATATATATGTGTGTGTGTGTGTGTATGTATGTGTGTGTATATATATATGTATGTACCTACTTATTATTCTAACCTGAAAATTTTTATTCTATATCTGCTTCAATTGTCTGCAGTAGTACTGTTGAAAAGTAAAAATTAATTTAAATGATAGCACTCAACAAGGGCTATTGAAAATATTGTCACAATGATTACTCTTCAAGTACTCTTCAATTATTACACTATATTTTATTATTAATTACTTGCTATGATATTTTAAATTAATTGCAAATTCTATTAGTATGTTATTTATACATAACCACATAGATTGTAATGTTATCAACTGCAATATGACTGGGAGTGCCATGTGCACATGTCCCCATGTACAGTTATCTGAATAAATAAAAAAATATATATATATATATATATATATATATATATATATATATATATATATATATATATATATTAAGTTTTCAATATGCATTGATATCACCAATATCTTTTCCTTCTCTTTTTCCTCTTCTACTCCCTCCTCTTCTTCCTCCAATAATTCCGAGCACTAGCAGAAGTAATAATAGTAATAACTCCACTTCCCGGAACGCAAAGATAAACTGTGTAACAGAAGTGTATACTCACAGTCTTCTTCTTCTTCTTCTTCTTCTTCTTCTTCTTCTTCTTCTTCTTCTTCTTCTTCTTCTTCTTCTTCTTCTTCTTCTTCTTCTTCTTCTTCCCTTTATATTCTTTTTCTCCCTTCTTCTTCTTCTTCTTCTTCTTCTTCTTCTTCTTCTTCTTCTTCTTCTTCTTCTTCTTCTTCTTCTTCTTCTTCTTCTTCTTCTCCTCCTCCTCCTCCTCCTCCTCCTCCTTCCTATCAGCTAAAGGTGTGTCGTTATACATGGTGGCAGTACTTTGCATGGTATTGAAGGTGTCTTGTATACACACACACTGTAAGGCTGGTCTCACCTGAAGTACATTGCTTCATAAATGTCTACTTTAAAATGTTCAGAGGTTATTTTTTTTTTCAAGCTTTCTTAAGGGGGGGAGGGACGTGGGTTTGCTGTGAGTGCGTGTGTGGCTGGGAGATGGGGGAAGGGGGTGGGGAAGTGGCATAGGAATCCGAGGGAGTGAAGTAGGAGGGAGAGAGAATGGTTTGTTGGTGGTATCTGAGGGATCATCAGAGCTTTCATTTTTTTATTTAGAGTAAAGTACCCTAACCTGGGGTTAAGGATCTCTCTCTCTCTCTCTCTCTCTCTCTCTCTCTCTCTCTCTCTCTCTCTCTCTCTCTCTCTCTCTCTCTCTCTCTCTCTCTCTCTCGAATGAATGTGTCTTAGGAAAAATCAGAAGGTCTTTCAAGCTTCAGAAGCACTTTTATCATAAAGACAAAATGTCAGCTACGTCAGCAAACAAGTTATATGGTATTGACGAGGGGAAAACTTGAGCAAATGCACCATGGCATGCCTGTCTACGAGCTCCGTTCAAGGTAAAAACGTTAAACTTGAAGTAAAACTGTTGCTTGTTTGGGGTAAAACGGAGGAGCGCTCACGGAAGGCCAGGGGATCCGGGTGGCTCAGGTCAGACACTCGGGCTGGAGCCATCACCGCGTAAGCCCGCTGGTGGCAAGCGCGCGCGTGTGTATGAATGTGTGATTGTTGTTATTGTTATTGTTGTTGTTTTACGTGTACTGACCACCCATATTGCCCGCGACTTCCGCCACCAGCCAACCCATCCTCTAATGAGGGTGGGGTCACAGCTGATGGAGAAGACAAGTGTCAACATTTGTCATCGTCAGTTTAAAAGACGACTCCTCCTCCTCCTTCAGGATTCTCCAAGGACACCCATCTTAGTGACAACAAATATTTGTGTTGTGTGTGGTGTAAAGGATATATAAATAGAAAGAAAAAAATTATATATACATACAGAATATCAATATAGAATATCAATCGATTTGGAAATCCTATAGATATATATAGAGGAAAAAATTGAAAATAACGCCTTCCAAAGAGAGATGCAACTTTTTTGAAATGTCAGTATTTTCAAGAGGAGCAGCGGCTTTTTTCTTATATATGAGAGTAAAAGCAGTGTCATTTCCACCAGTAGATTCTCATTCTTTAATCCTCTTATAGGCTCGTTACAAAGTCTCTCTCTCTCTCTCTCTCTCTCTCTCTCTCTCTCTCTCTCTCTCTCTCTCTCTCTCTCTCTCTCTCTCTCTCTCTCTCTCTCTCTCTCTCTCTCTCTCCTTATTCTTCTTCTTCTTCTCCTTCAGCTTACTCTCTCCTCTTTTCTCTCATTTAACACTTCTACTGTTGAGAAAATATTTACTTTTTTCTCGGTCCATCTATCTGTTTATCTATCTATCTATCTATCTATCTATCTATCCATCTCTTTAGAATCATGAAGTGATAATTGTAAGTGTTATGTGGTAGAATGCCTTTGAAAATAGGTAGCAGATTCTTTTAAATTACAGCAAAAAAAAAGAAAATAAGAAAAATCTTTTATAGTGTTGTGGATTCGCTACGTCATGGCCCTGTACCCCATGAGGTGGCCCACAAACGTGCCCGAAATCTATTTCTTTGAGCAGTTACCGACCCTGCAGCACACTCGTCTGTGTTCTCCTGAACCGGCATCCGTGAGAGTCAGCCGGTGGTTCCAGTGTGTGTGAGGGAGGCTGAGAGACGGGTTAGGAGAAGGGGGTGGGGGAGGGGGAGAAGGAGGAGGGGCACAGAAGAGAGAAGAAAAGAAGAAAAAGGAAGAGAAGCGAAGGATAGAGAGAGAGAGAACACACCATTCGCTCTACACGACTGCCCGCGCCCGCCCCCACCTTGGGCCGGGTTGTGAGTAGATAGAGGTGTTGTGGTTGTTACTGTCGAGGAGGGGGAGGAGGAGAAGGAGGAGGCGTACAAAGGGCACGGGGTGAAGGAGAAATATACAAAGTGGAGAA
>JAXCGZ010016331.1:0-17500 GCA_037179515.1 Halocaridina rubra
TGCTGATGCACTAAAGGGGAATGTGGCAGTAAAAGAGGCTGTAAAGGTGGTGGCACTGGAAAACATACAAACAGTTGACTATAAAGAGACAGTAATCGAAAAAATGAAAGACGTTGTGATGGAAAGGGCAAACCCACTCATCAGACAGGCACTTGATAAGGAGAAGACAGTGGTAATCTCAGGCATAAGTGAATCCCAGGAGCCAACATGGCAGGGGAGACTTGAAGAAAATAAAGCTAACGTTGTAGACCTGATAAGAAAGCTTGGAGTAGTATGTGGTCCTGAGGATATTGTAAACATACACCAACTAGGTAAATATTCGAGGGAAGGAAAGCCGAGACCAACAAAAGTAACCTTTGAGAGAGGGGAGACATGTAGGGAAATATTGTTGAGAAAAAAAAAGTCTAAAAGACCTTCAAGAATGCAAAGAAGTGTTCATTAGACGATACAGAACACAGGAAGAGATGGGAAAGATCAAAAACTTGTTGCAAGAGGCAAGAAGGTTAAATGATGAAAGAAATGAAGAAGAGAAGAAAAATTTTCGTTACAGAATACTTCCAGACAAAGGGGAGATAAAGAAGATAATGACAGAAGATCAGGGGATGGGGCCTCATTAAGATTGTTATACACAAATGCTGATGGATTAGCTGGTAAGGCAGTAGAATTAAAAGATAGGATTCACAACAGTAAGGCAGATATAGTAGCAATTACAGAGACTAAGTTGAGTGAGGACATAAACAGTGTCACAGTTTTTCCTAAGGGCTTCAGAATACTAAGGGTCGAAAGATCTGAGAGGACTGGTGGAGGGATAGCACTGCTCATAAGTGAGAGGATTCAAGTTGAAGAAATAAACTTGGCTATAGAAAGTGAGTTCAGGGAATTTCTTGTTGCTCGCATAAATACTGGGTCAGAGAGCATTATAATAACTGTTGTATACAACCCACCAAGGAACCAAAATAGGCTTGAAATTTATGAGGAAAGTCATATAGGTACGATTGAAGTCATAAACTCAGTTGTTAACATGGCGCGGGAGAAAAAATGTAGGATTTTGATTATGGGAGACTTTAATCATAAAGAGATAGATTGGATAAATCTTGACCCACACAGTGGTGAGGACTCATTTGGGGCAAGATTCCTAGATTGCGTACAAGGGAATTTCCTACACCAACATGTAATGGAACCAACAAGAGCCAGGGGTGGGGATGAGCCATCACTACTTGATCTAGTGTTCACAGATAATGTGTTGGATATTGAAAATATTGAGTATGAACCACCAATTGGAAAGAGTGACCACTGTGTGTTGTTGATGGAGTATATCATTGAAGACATTCTTCCTGAGAGTAGAGGCACTGAGGACATGAGGAGGAACTATCCGAAAGGAGATTACATCAAAATGAATGAGCTTTTTGCAGTTATTGACTGGAGAACCTTATTTTACAACAAATCTGTACAAGAAATGTATGACATCTTTTGTGAGAAATATGGGAAGATAGTAGATTGCTGCATACCTGTCACCAAAGTAGGTGTAATTCATGCCAGAGAGAAATGGTTCGATAATGGGTGTAAAAGAGCTAAGGAGTGGAGAGACAAATGCTGGAAAAGGTATAGGAGGAGAAAAAACATAAATGCCTGGCAAACCTACAAAAGAGCAAGAAATGACTACCTAAGTAAAAGCAGAGAGGCAGAGAGAGATTATGAGAGGGACATCACCAGGAAGGCTAAAGAAAATCCCAAGCTTTTCCACAGCTTTATCAGAGGAAAACTGAAGGTAAAAGAACAGGTTTTAAGGCTAAAGAGAGCGGATGGAAGCATCACTGAGACGGACGAAGAGATCTGCAAAGAATTGAACAAGGAGTTTCAGTCAGTATTTACCGTAGAAAATACCCCACCCCCTCAGATTGCAGTGATAGAAGCTCAAGGGCCGGTATTAGAGAACATCAACCTTACAGCCACAGAGGTATGCAAAGCGCTGATGGATTTAGATGTTCATAAAGCTACAGGTCCTGATGACATATCCCCTCATGTGCTTAAAAAATGCGCAAACACAATATCAGTGGCACTAAGTATCATATTTAAGGAGTCACTGGAGTCGGGGGAGATTCCAAGATGCTGGAAACAAGCAAATGTGATACCTATCTTCAAAAAGGGAAGGAGGGATACGGCTCTGAACTATAGACCAGTTTCCTTGACCAGCATAGTTTGCAAACTTATGGAGAAACTACTAAGGAAACATATCTCTCTTCACTTGGAATCCTTCAACTTTTTGTCAGTGAGGCAACATGGCTTCAGAGAAGGAAGATCAACAGTAACAAACTTATTAGAATTTTATGATGAGGTAAGCCAAATCTTACAGGAAAGAGAGGGCTGGGCAGATTGCATATTCCTAGACTTCCAGAAAGCGTTTGACACTGTTCCACATGGGAGACTTATTAGGAAGCTGCAATCAATGGCGAGAATACTTGGAAATGTCTTGGAATGGATAAAAACTTACTTAGAAGGAAGGGAACAGAGGGTTAGAGTAAGACACTCAGTGTCTGAATGGAGAAGAGTTAGTAGTGGAGTTCCACAGGGTTCAGTTTTAGGGCCACTTTTGTTCCTTGTATATGTAAATGACCTACCAGAGTCTGTAGATTCATTCATGAATATGTTTGCAGATGATGCAAAGATTGTGAAGAAAGTAAAAAACGAGAACAATGGTAGAGAACTTCAGGAGGATCTAAATAATCTGCATGAGTGGTCAGAAAAGTGGCTAATGAAATTCAATACCTCAAAATGTAAGGTAATGAGAATGGGTACAAGTGCAAGAAGGCCCAAGCTTGACTACTCGGTGGCTGGAGTACAACTTCAAGAGACAGAAAATGAGAGAGATCTAGGAGTAAACATACTGGCAGATTTGTCTCCAGAAATACATATAAATGGCGTAGTAAGGGCAGCATATGCATTCTTATCAAATGTAAGGGTAGCCTTCAGGCACATGGACAAGGAAATGTTCAGAAATATTTATGTAACCTATGTGAGGCCAAAACTGGAATATGCAGCCCCCTTTTGGAATCCGCACTTGAAAAAGCACATAGCTAAGCTTGAAAAAGTTCAAAGACATGCCACGAAACTGGTGCCAGAAATACGCAATCTCGGTTATGATGAGAGGCTGAGGGAATTAGACTTGCCATCACTCGAAGCTAGAAGAGTAAGGGGGGATATGGTGACAGTCTTTAAATTCCTTCATGGTTATGATAGAGTGGATAGGGATCGATATTTCGATATGGCTGGCTCTAGAACTAGAGGTCATAGTTTGAAGCTTCGTAAGAAAACTTGTTTGCAGGATGTAAGGAAATACTTTTTCAGTGTAAGAGTAGTTGATAATTGGAATTCGCTAAGCGAGGAGGTAGTTAATGCTATCTCAATCCATAGTTTTAAGGACAGGTATGATAAGTATCACTAAGTCTAAAAATGGAACCGATCAGGAGACGGGAAGATACGAGCTTTGGGCTCTTTCCCGTAAACACAATTAGGTAATCACACACACACACACACACACACACACACACACACACACACACACACACACACACACACACACACACACACACACACAAAAGCACTTATATGGAGATATAAAAATTCTGTGTGAAGGTAAATTAGAAGTTTTTCTCTTTTTTTTTTTTTTTTCCTCTTTCTCGTCTTCTTTCTATATTCTGTGAGAGGGAGAACATAAAAATGAAGCCATCTCTGTCCCAAACCTCTCCCACCCATGGGTCGGGAGAAGGGGTAGTCATCAGAGGACTTAAACAGAGAATCAAGAAGTTAGAGGAAATGGTTACAAGCCTTGATGATAAAATTCGGAATATGGATGGAGAAATGAAAGAGAATGAAACACTCAGAGAACAAATAAGATCTTTGGAGGAAGCAAATAAAGCACAAGGGCAGGAGAGAAAGGAACTAGAAAAAAGAATAAAGAAGCTGGAAGGGGAAAAGAGTCAACTAGAATCTAGAATTTCTAATCAAGAAGATAAAAACAAACAGCTAAATGACAACCTAAAGGAATTAGATGTTAGTTCACTGCTATCTTCTGAGAGAGACGAGATTGCTGCTTGGAATGTTCAGATTAAGGAAAACATTGAACAGTTCAGAAAAGAGTTCCAGGAGCTGAATATGGAAAATGATGCCATGAAAACGTCCTTTGCTGATGCACTAAAGGGGAATGTGGCAGTAAAAGAGGCTGTAAAGGTGGTGGCACTGGAAAACATACAAACAGTTGACTATAAAGAGACAGTAATCGAAAAAATGAAAGACGTTGTGATGGAAAGGGCAAACCCACTCATCAGACAGGCACTTGATAAGGAGAAGACAGTGGTAATCTCAGGCATAAGTGAATCCCAGGAGCCAACATGGCAGGGGAGACTTGAAGAAAATAAAGCTAACGTTGTAGACCTGATAAGAAAGCTTGGAGTAGTATGTGGTCCTGAGGATATTGTAAACATACACCAACTAGGTAAATATTCGAGGGAAGGAAAGCCGAGACCAACAAAAGTAACCTTTGAGAGAGGGGAGACATGTAGGGAAATATTGTTGAGAAAAAAAAGTCTAAAAGACCTTCAAGAATGCAAAGAAGTGTTCATTAGACGATACAGAACACAGGAAGAGATGGGAAAGATCAAAAACTTGTTGCAAGAGGCAAGAAGGTTAAATGATGAAAGAAATGAAGAAGAGAAGAAAAATTTTCGTTACAGAATACTTCCAGACAAAGGGGAGATAAAGAAGATAATGACAGAAGATCAGGGGATGGGGCCTCATTAAGATTGTTATACACAAATGCTGATGGATTAGCTGGTAAGGCAGTAGAATTAAAAGATAGGATTCACAACAGTAAGGCAGATATAGTAGCAATTACAGAGACTAAGTTGAGTGAGGACATAAACAGTGTCACAGTTTTTCCTAAGGGCTTCAGAATACTAAGGGTCGAAAGATCTGAGAGGACTGGTGGAGGGATAGCACTGCTCATAAGTGAGAGGATTCAAGTTGAAGAGATAAACTTGGCTATAGAAAGTGAGTTCAGGGAATTTCTTGTTGCTCGCATAAATACTGGGTCAGAGAGCATTATAATAACTGTTGTATACAACCCACCAAGGAACCAAAATAGGCTTGAAATTTATGAGGAAAGTCATATAGGTACGATTGAAGTCATAAACTCAGTTGTTAACATGGCGCGGGAGAAAAAATGTAGGATTTTGATTATGGGAGACTTTAATCATAAAGAGATAGATTGGATAAATCTTGACCCACACAGTGGTGAGGACTCCTTTGGGGCAAGATTCCTAGATTGCGTACAAGGGAATTTCCTACACCAACATGTAATGGAACCAACAAGAGCCAGGGGTGGGGATGAGCCATCACTACTTGATCTGGTGTTCACAGATAATGTGTTGGATATTGAAAATATTGAGTATGAACCACCAATTGGAAAGAGTGACCACTGTGTGTTGTTGATGGAGTATATCATTGAACACATTCTTCCTGAGAGTAGAGGCACTGAGGACATGAGGAGGAACTATCAGAAAGGAGATTACATCAAAATGAATGAGCTTTTTGCAGTTATTGACTGGAGAACCTTATTTTACAACAAATCTGTACAAGAAATGTATGACATCTTTTGTGAGAAATATGGGAAGATAGTAGATTGCTGCATACCTGTCACCAAAGTAGGTGTAATTCATGCCAGAGAGAAATGGTTCGATAATGGGTGTAAAAGAGCTAAGGAGTGGAGAGACAAATGCTGGAAAAGGTATAGGAGGAGAAAAAACATAAATGCCTGGCAAACCTACAAAAGAGCAAGAAACGACTACCTAAGTAAAAGGAGAGAGGCAGAGAAAGATTATGAGAGGGACATCACCAGGAAGGCTAAAGAAAATCCCAAGCTTTTCCACAGCTTTATCAGAGGAAAACTGAAGGTAAAAGAACAGGTTTTAAGGCTAAAGAGAGCGGATGGAAGCATCACTGAGACGGACGAAGAGATTTGCAAAGAATTGAACAAGGAGTTTCAGTCAGTATTTACCGTAGAAAATACCCCACCCCCTCAGATTGCAGTGATAGAAGCTCAAGGGCCGGTATTAGAGAACATCAACCTTACAGCCACAGAGGTATGCAAAGCGCTGATGGATTTAGATGTTCATAAAGCTACAGGTCCTGATGACATATCCCCTCATGTGCTTAAAAAATGCGCAAACACAATATCAGTGGCACTAAGTATCATATTTAAGGAGTCATTGGAGTCGGGGGAGATTCCAAGATGCTGGAAACAAGCAAATGTGATACCTATCTTCAAAAAGGGAAGGAGGGATACGGCTCTGAACTATAGACCAGTTTCCTTGACCAGCATAGTTTGCAAACTTATGGAGAAACTACTAAGGAAACATATCTCTCTTCACTTGGAATCCTTCAACTTTTTGTCAGTGAGGCAACATGGCTTCAGAGAAGGAAGATCAACAGTAACAAACTTATTAGAATTTTATGATGAGGTAAGCCAAATCTTACAGGAAAGAGAGGGCTGGGCAGATTGCATATTCCTAGACTTCCAGAAAGCGTTTGACACTGTTCCACATGGGAGACTTATTAGGAAGCTGCAATCAATGGCTAGAATAGGTGGAAATGTCTTGGAATGGATAAAAACTTACTTAGAAGGAAGGGAACAGAGGGTTAGAGTAAGACACTCAGTGTCTGAATGGAGAAGAGTTAGTAGTGGAGTTCCACAGGGTTCAGTTTTAGGGCCACTTTTGTTCCTTGTATATGTAAATGACCTACCAGAGTCTGTAAATTCATTCATGAATATGTTTGCAGATGATGCAAAGATTGTGAAGAAAGTAAAAAACGAGAACAATGGTAGAGAACTTCAGGAGGATCTAAATAATCTGCATGAGTGGTCAGAAAAGTGGCTAATGAAATTCAATACCTCAAAATGTAAGGTAATGAGAATGGGTACAAGTGCAAGAAGGCCCAAGCTTGACTACTCGGTGGCTGGAGTACAACTTCAGGAGACAGAAAATGAGAGAGATCTAGGAGTAAACATATTGGCAGATTTGTCTCCAGAAATACATATAAATGGCGTAGTAAGGGCAGCATATGCATTCTTATCAAATGTAAGGGTAGCCTTCAGGCACATGGACAAGGAAATGTTCAGAAATATTTATGTAACCTATGTGAGGCCAAAACTCGAATATGCAGCCCCCTTTTGGAATCCGCACTTGAAAAAGCACATAGCTAAGCTTGAAAAAGTTCAAAGACATGCCACGAAACTGGTGCCAGAAATACGCAATCTCGGTTATGATGAGAGGCTGAGGGAATTAGACTTGCCATCACTCGAAGCTAGAAGAGTAAGGGGGGATATGGTGACAGTCTTTAAATTCCTTCATGGTTATGATAGAGTGGATAGGGATCGATATTTCGATATGGCTGGCTCTAGAACTAGAGGTCATAGTTTGAAGCTTCGGAAGAAAACTTGTTTGCAGGATGTAAGGAAATACTTTTTCAGTGTAAGAGTAGTTGATAATTGGAATTCGCTAAGCGAGGAGGTAGTTAATGCTACCTCAATCCATAGTTTTAAGGACAGGTATGATAAGTATCACTAAGTCTAAAAATGGAACCGATCAGGAGACGGGAAGATACGAGCTTTGGGCTCTTTCCCGTAAACACAATTAGGTAATCACAATTAGGTAATCACAACCTTACAGCCACAGAGGTATGCAAAGCGCTGATGGATTCAGA
Source organism: Halocaridina rubra (assembly GCA_037179515.1). Lineage (NCBI taxonomy): Eukaryota > Metazoa > Arthropoda > Malacostraca > Decapoda > Atyidae > Halocaridina > Halocaridina rubra. The sequence goes on from JAXCGZ010016331.1 coordinate 7,759, forward strand.
TGTTCATAAAGCTACAGGTCCCGATGACATATCCCCTCATGTGCTTAAAAAATGCGCAAACACAATATCAGTGGCACTAAGTATCATATTTAAGGAGTCACTGGAGTCGGGGGAGATTCCAAGATGCTGGAAACAAGCAAATGTGATACCTATCTTCAAAAAGGGAAGGAGGGATACGGCTCTGAACTATAGACCAGTTTCCTTGACCAGCATAGTTTGCAAACTTATGGAGAAACTACTAAGGAAACATATCTCTCTTCACTTGGAATCCTTCAACTTTTTGTCAGTGAGGCAACATGGCTTCAGAGAAGGAAGATCAACAGTAACAAACTTATTAGAATTTTATGATGAGGTAAGCCAAATCTTACAGGAAAGAGAGGGCTGGGCAGATTGCATATTCCTAGACTTCCAGAAAGCGTTTGACACTGTTCCACATGGGAGACTTATTAGGAAGCAGCAATCAATGGCTAGAATAGGTGGAAATGTCTTGGAATGGATAAAAACTTACTTAGAAGGAAGGGAACAGAGGGTTAGAGTAAGACACTCAGTGTCTGAATGGAGAAGAGTTAGTAGTGGAGTTCCACAGGGTTCAGTTTTAGGGCCACTTTTGTTCCTTGTATATGTAAATGACCTACCAGAGTCTGTAAATTCATTCATGAATATGTTTGCAGATGATGCAAAGATTGTGAAGAAAGTAAAAAACGAGAACAATGGTAGAGAACTTCAGGAGGATCTAAATAATCTGCATGAGTGGTCAGAAAAGTGGCTAATGAAATTCAATACCTCAAAATGTAAGGTAATGAGAATGGGTACAAGTGCAAGAAGGCCCAAGCTTGACTACTCGGTGGCTGGAGTACAACTTCAAGAGACAGAAAATGAGAGAGATCTAGGAGTAAACATACTGGCAGATTTGTCTCCAGAAATACATATAAATGGCGTAGTAAGGGCAGCATATGCATTCTTATCAAATGTAAGGGTAGCCTTCAGGCACATGGACAAGAAAATGTTCAGAAATATTTATGTAACCTATGTGAGGCCAAAACTGGAATATGCAGCCCCCTTTTGGAATCCGCACTTGAAAAAGCACATAGCTAAGCTTGAAAAAGTTCAAAGACATGCCACGAAACTGGTGCCAGAAATACGCAATCTCGGTTATGATGAGAGGCTGAGGGAATTAGACTTGCCATCACTCGAAGCTAGAAGAGTAAGGGGGGATATGGTGACAGTCTTTAAATTCCTTCATGGTTATGATAGAGTGGATAGGGATCGATATTTCGATATGGCTGGCTCTAGAACTAGAGGTCATAGTTTGAAGCTTCGTAAGAAAACTTGTTTGCAGGATGTAAGGAAATACTTTTTCAGTGTAAGAGTAGTTGATAATTGGAATTCGCTAAGCGAGGAGGTAGTTAATGCTATCTCAATCCATAGTTTTAAGAACAGGTATGATAAGTATCACTAAGTCTAAAAATGGAACCGATCAGGAGACGGGAAGATACGAGCTTTGGGCTCTTTCCCGTAAACACAATTAGGTAATCACAATTAGGTAATCACACACACACACACACCACACACACACACACACACACACACACACACACACACACACACATATATATATATAACATCCACGAGGGTATCATTGAACAGAAATTAAACATTAGATACACAGTCACATACCCAGAAATGCCCACGTCATAAATAAGTAAATACATAAATAATTACATTACAGAGTAATATACAGTAAAATAAAATATGCCTGCACGTTGCATGTACGATGACGTATGTCATGGCAATGACGATATACTAAAGATAATGTGACGTGTTCACCTCCCCCCAGATAACGTAAGAGGTCTTTGAAATTCGCCAACGTATTAATACTGGCTTTTAGAGGGAATAAAATACTACAGTTAACCTTCCTATCTCCACTACAGAACCGGCAACCTTTTCATGTTTTTCGTCAACGACAGATGAAAGACGAAGCCGCCCACACACGTGGCGAAAACCTTTCTCGGAATTTTCTTTTTTTTTTCTCTCTCTCTCTCTTATTGTTGCAGGTCATTTAGTGGAACTTCATATAATAACAAAAAATTAATCTGACATATCTGATGTATAATAAGATAAATGTAAATATCCTAATAATATATGCAACAATAATGTAAATATTTTAGCATATGCAGATAAAGGGTTCAGAATAATTGAGTATCAGATCTACTATTGTAACAAAACAATGAATTTGCTTTAAAGGGCAGTTTACACGGTCAAACGGTTCGTCGAACGCGGTTCGACAGACATATGTTTGAAGTGATGTTCGAACGTGTGAACGGGGTATTTGGTTGTCTAACACGTTTGTTGAACGTGTTCGACAACCAAATACCCCGTTCACATGTTCGAACATCACTTCAAACAATTGTCTGTCGAACCGCGTTCGACGAACCGTTTGACCATGTAAACCCCCCTTAAGGTATACCGAATAATTGTAATAATTCTCATATTTAGTATTGGTTAAACAGCTGGGATCATGCCAAGAATAGACACCTGATGTACCTCAATCCCAGAGAAACCACCTGCGCTCAACCTCAATATCAGCTCCTTGCAATTACATAAATAATGTAAACATGTTGAATACATAATTAATCATTCGGTTAGGTTAGGTTTAGAAGATTATGCAACATATGCTTCAAATCCGACATTAAGCACCTGACTTTTGCAATCCCAGATTAAACCCATAAATATGACATTAGGTGTCGATTCTGAGATTGAGCATACAGCTGATTCAATATTACCCTTTTAACATAGTCAAAAGTTAAACTAACAAAGCACTGTAACCTATAACCATTTGTGGAAATGTCATTCTTTAAAGATCAAGAGAAGCATAAAAACCCAACAACCCAAGAAGAAGAAACATATCAACTATAGACTCAACAGCTGATTCAGCCTTTTAGTCCAATCCTGAACTAACAATGCACGCCTAACCTACAACTATTATTGTAAATGCTAAATCCTTTGTAATCCAAAAGAAAAAAAATACTCTAAGCAATAACACCCAAAGAAATTAAATTCGCTCTTAAAGAGGAATTCCCGATAATAAGAACAATTATTTCATGTATTAGATGTATAAGAAGACCAATTTAAGTATTTATATATAATACAGATAAAGGGTTCACAAGCAAATGTGAAGGAGATCTATTATTATCATACAACAATGACACTGTATAAAGGTAAAAAGGAAAAATTAACATAATAGATGTGGATTAAACAGCTGATTCTGTTATAAGCTTCTCAGTCCCTTAAAGCAAAACCTAAATGATCAAATAATGGCTAAACTACTTTTGCTGGAAAAACTTTGGCCCAATTTCTTAAACAGTGTTAGTAAGCTAGACACACAAATGGACTTCATAAACGCATCTGACGCTGTGTATGGCTAGGATCCCGTACGGGATCCTAGGCCCGATTTCTTAAGACAGTGTAAACCTCGGATACCATATTTTTAGTTAGCTAGACACACACAAATGGATTTCATAAATGCATCTGACGCGGTTCTGTGTATGGCTAGGATCCCGTACGGGATCCTAGCCATACATAGAACCGCGTCAGAAGCGTTTATGAAATTCATTTGTGTGTGTCTAGCTAACTAACAATATAGTATCCTAGGTTTACACTGTTTAAGAAATTGGGCCTTTGTCTTTTAAGATAGTGGTCACCGTGGTAAAACGGTAGCGTCGGCGGATTTGAGGCGTCAGGTCGAGGGTTCGCGCCCGGCCACGGTCTTAGGTTAGCAATGGCATGCACTCAGGATAATGATCACATATGTCAAGACTAAAGTCTTTCTCAAGAAAGCATCGTCTTAGCCCTTGGAAGGAAAGGGATGTCTGTGACGTAAAACCGGCTTTTTCTTCCCTAACCACACAAAAAAGCTAATTCCTACAGAATAAGTACTTCAAAGAAAAACAAAGAAATGTTATATATATATATATATATATATATATATATATATATATATATATATATATATATATATATATATATATATATATATATATATATATATATATATATATTAACAGCGATATAAATGTTTCAATATTTGAGAGAGAAAAATACAGAGAAAAATTATGAAAATAAATACATATAGAAAGAGACAAAACAATAATGAAAATATTAAATACTTCATCAAGAGAGAGAGAGAGAGAGAGAGAGAGAGAGAGAGAGAGAGAGAGAGAGAGAGAGAGAGAGAATGGTGTACACCAAAAGACTGGTGAGTTAGCGATATCAATCAGAATATATTAATGACACGCTAGCAAAAAACAAGGCAAAAAGGATGAGACAAATGTAAAAGACAAAAGATCAAAGACTGTTAAGAAAGGGAAAAACGATATGGAGTAAAAGTAATTACAAGAATGATATCTGCATCTACAATTGTATGTATGTATGTATGTATGTATGCATTCATATACGTAAGTGTGTATGTATGTGTGTATGTATGTATGCTTGAGTTGAAAACTAGTTTACTAATAAAAATTCTGTCAGTTGATAAAAATTTGCATCTGTATACATCCTTCCATCCATACATATATCAATCCATCCATCAATACATACATACATACGTTCTCGAAATTTACTTAATAAAATTATTTATTATATTGAAACCATTACATGGTGTCATGTGTAACAGAGCACCCCCTCTGTCACAGAGCACTCTTTGCATAAGAAGTTGCTGTACGATAAATACCTCGTCTGCCTACAGCTGTGTATGTGTTTTTGTGTGTGTCTGTATGGGTGAGTGTGTGTATGCAACCCCATGTGCGTAAAATACAAAAATGCACAGTGATAATATCCGGAGCTGCTAATGGTTTGGAGAGACAAGGCAAAGAGAGGGTGGGAGTTGGGGGGGAGCAATACAGATGGTATAACGAGGGGAGAGAGGGGAGAGAGAGAGAAAAGAAAAAGACGGATAATGGAGACAGATAGAGAGAAAGAGAGTATATATATATATATATATATATATATATATATATATATATATATATATATATATATATATATATATATAGAGAGAGAGAGAGAGAGAGAGAGAGAGAGAGAGAGAGAGAGAGTAAAGGGGGGTTTACACGGTCAAACGGTTCGTCGAACGCGGTTCGACAGACAAGTGTTTAAAGTGATGTTTGAACGTGTGAACGGGGAATTTGGTTGTAGAACACGTTCCACAAACGTGTTCGACAACCGAATACCCCGTTCACACGTTCGAACATCACTTCAAATACTTGTCTGTCGAACCGCGTTCGACGAACCGTTTGACCGTGTAAACCTCCCTTTAAGCTTTTGTTTTGGGGTGTTTACGTATCTGCATTTCCCATGAGGCCTTAACGCAGACTTGGAACGATATAATCTCTATTGAGAGTGAGCGGGGGGGAGGGGAGATATTGAGCAACAGACCTTCTCCCAAGAGTTTTTGCATCAATTTTCTTTTTCCATCGTTGATTCATTTTAGGCCTCTGGGTGAGGTTTTTTGTGATATTTATTCTCTCTCTCTCTCTCTCTCTCTCTCTCTCTCTCTCTCTCTCTCTCTCTCTCTCTCTCTCTCCCGACATCGCAAACGCGTATATTAAAAGTTGACTTTAACCTATACTCTCTCTTTTTTTCTCTCTCTTTCTTTCTTTCTCTCTATCCCTCTTTCTTTCTCCCTCATACACACACAAACGCACACGCACACACTTCTTACACACACACACACTCTTCTTTATCAATTTCTCCATATACTCTTTTTTTGTAACTACCTAAACTCTTTTGAGACAATAACATTGGCTCGTATATCAACAATACAAAATTCTCCTAGAATAATATTTTTATGGTAATCTATTTATAATATACCTTTCGCTGTTTTGCTTTCACCGTAGTTTTTCTCTGTATTCTACATCATTCCTTCTTCCTCTATTCGTGCCTTGTTTTCATTCGCTAAGATATTATTACTACTACTAATGCCACTACTACTACTATTATTACTACTACTAATGACACTTCTACTACTACTACTACTATACTACTACTACCACTAATAATAATAATAATAATAATAATAATAATAATGATAATAACTATAATAATAATAATAATTATAATAATAATAATAATAATAATAATAATAATAATAATAATGATGATGATAATAATAATAATAATAATAATAATAATAATAATAATAATAATAATAATAATGATGATGATGATGATGATGATTATAAATTTGGTCCAGATATCAATCATCTCGCAATAATTCCGATTTCCCTCCTAGATTCATTATTTTCAGGACATTGTATCATGTCCTTCATCAATATCCTTCTTCTTTATTTCCATACCATGACAAATTTGATCTGACCATAAACTACTTCCTTTGAGCTTTAGCCTGCATCATTTGTTTTTCTTTTGTTATATATTAAGTATTTTACTTTTTTCTTTCACCATATTTACTTTCTTTCTTTGTCATTATCTGTCTTTTTATGCGTATTGGCTGTATTATTTACTTGTTGTTTCAGGAAAAAAAATACCTTTACATACATGAGTGATTAAACTTAAAAACATTCAACACATGTTTAGTTCTTAGTGCATAATCGCCCTCCTAGACACTATTGTATTTATAAACAGTGAGAACAAACAAATTTTTCAAATAAATATGTCCGTTAATCCTAATATGAATTAAAATACAAAATAAAAGCTACGACCACAGAGACAACGAATTGAAACCATTAACCAGTAAATACCGAAATGTTCTGGTTATATACGATGAAGTCATATTATTCTTAGAAAAGTGACCCTTATGACACGACGAGTATAGATTCATATATCCAAATCACACACACTAGAGTACACACATACGAACTTATATACCATTTATACCAAGCATGCGATGAATATATATATATATATATATATATATATATATATATATATATATATATATATATATATATATATTGAATAGCATAAAGAGCCATAATTAAGTTCTACTATCAATTTTTTTTTTCAGACAGTAACACAAAAATAATATAAAAATTGTTTCTGAAGCTATAAAAAACTACATTAATGCATGATTGATACGATAAATATAATATGCTAGTAATCCCCTTTATATGGGAGATTGCCCATTCAAAGCACACCACACCCATTAATTAGAGAGCCAATTTATCAGTTAGTACAAGAAACATACGGTACGTACATATACTTTGCCCTTAAGTCCCCTTGTAAGAGGATGTCCGAGTCAAAGCACCTACATTCATCAGAAAACCTTTCGCTGCAATCATTCCTCTTAGCTCGTGAGGGAATCAAGATCACCAAAATTCAAGATAAAAGGAAAACAAATGTTAGAATTTTAGATTAGAATTCAGACCAAAATGGGAATACCATTCCTGTTTGCAACATCATGAGAAATCTCCTCCTGGAATGATAGAAAACCTCTCTGCGGAGAATCCCAGCCAGCATTCATAGTTAATGGTTCTGGACGGGGCAGAGCTTGGAGTGTCAGAAAGAAAGATCAAGAACTTCAGCTCAATATAATGACTTTGGCAATCTCGTACCTCTATTCCAGTTATGTTTATGGAAACTCGAGGGCGTTCGTGTGTTAATGGGGGTGATGAGTAAGACAGATATCAAATATATTTAGTTTTATTTATAGCAAAAAGAGAATCTATCGTTCTTTCATGGCCTAATCCTGAAATATGTCTAGGTCATCATTACTTCGACTATGCTCTCAGCCTGTCATTTTCCTATTGTTTATTGGTTACTTATTTCTGCCTCGTCGTTGGACTTCTACTTTTTCTTCGTTTCAATGTTTTCTTGGTGTCTGTGTCCGATGAGAACAATTTTCTTGGCTGTTACGGTGTCACACATAAAAATAATTGCAGTAACCTGACTAAGGAGACATACAATACAAAGTATGTAAAAGCGTGACAGAATCACATAATCAGCGCACTGGTAAACCATCAATGTAAACTCAGTGACAGCATAAAATCACATACACAAATATATGAAGCTCAAAATGAAAAAGAAAATGGAAAAACGCTGATGTTTAGAAAAGAAAACTCCATGCTACTTCTTCACCCTGAATCCCTCTCAAACTATCACAGCTTATTTTTTTTATTTTCTTTTTTCTGAACATCCTAAAAGTGGGGATATTGTCACGTATGTGAATATTTATCTTGTCTTGTATATTATAAAATAAATACCCATTATGTAAGAGTAATGTAAATTGTTAGAATGGATTGGAGCATATGAGTTTACCAAGTAACGTCTTTCCAAATAATAGTCTGCATACCAAGTAGGGAAATAATTGTATATTTAGAGACTGGTTCAAGAAAAACGCCTACTGTGTAGAGCAATGCAAATTGTTAGTATGACGAGGGAAATTTGGCTTAAAGAGTGACGACCTTGCGAAAATAGTTTTAAAAGAGAGTAGGATAATTACCATGTACTTGAGCTGATTTATGAGAAACGCCCATTGTGCATAGCACACAAAACTGTTAGGTTGACAGGGAGAATCCAGGCTTAAAACCCGTGTTTGAGAAAATTGTGTTCAAAGGAGGGCTGCTTGTGGCCTTCAGTAAAATGAGGCACTTTTAAATAATGGCCCATTTCCACTACCTCCTCGTCCCTTGTAATTTTCTTTCCTTTCCTGCCATTCCAGCAACTCTTATAAAAATTAAAGTTGTTTAGAAAGAGAATCTCCTCTGCTTACCTTGTAGAAATTACACCTGTGCTAATTAGGGAATGTTTATTGGCAAAGCAAAATTCAACATTTGCTTGAGTAATGTCTTTGACCATTTCATAAAAGGAACTTGGAAAGTTCAATAACATTGGGGTATTGAAGGTGAATATAATAGAATGTGTTTTATATTAAGTAAATTTATATTGTCAGACAGAAATAGGTCAACGACAGACACCTTACATCAAACTTTTATATACTGGACTAAGGACCGATTTCTTAAACAGTGCAAACCTAGGATACCATATTGTTACTTAGACACACACAACTGGATTTCATAACCGCGTCAGATGCGTTTATGAAATCCATTTGTGTGTGTCTAGCTAACTAACAATATGGTATCCTAGGTTTACACTGTTTAAGATATCGGGTCTAAGTTATGACTAAACTACTGAGACAGTTACTGGTGAGAATACTGAAGTTGGACAATTATAACGGTATAGTTGTTAAGAACAGGAATATATAAACAAAGAAAATATAAATTATACCTATGTTCTACGCACGGCAGACGAAACTCGTTACAAGTTTTATTATGAAGACAAGTCTATGTTCTTTAAGAGTTACTCTTATTGTCAATACTGTGTCAAAAAAACACTGACACATAACAGGTTTACACCTAATACACACAAACATACGCACATATACTCACAAACACACACAGAGCAAGAGAGAGAGAGAGAGAGAGAGAGAGAGCAGAATAGAATAGCTGTCGTTTGCATGGTCCTATTTTTAGCAAACACGAAATTGGACTCCCAGGCGATTATACCTTGAAACTTATACCCTCAACAAACCCACCTCATCAGCATTAACTTCACCTTGTACGGCGCAGTCACAAAAACTGCAGTACAGATATTACTCACTTCATTTGTACCATCTATTGGCTGTTTATATGGTGGACAAAAGGTACATTCATGAATATGGAGTAACTGTTTTTATATAATATGAGCTTGTTTAAGTACTGTCCTCACGTGTATTTTAATTTTCTTACAC